>JAVQJS010034786.1:0-23295 GCA_036024795.1 Galaxias rostratus
GACAAAACAGGTGCAAACAATAATCATTAAGGGCCACCCAGGTAAGACTAATAACCACTGATAGGGAGCTGTCCACTGGTCGGTGCTGAAACTAGGACGATCCCTGGCGGCCCTGACACTTCCTTTAAGAAAGCATCTTGAAGCTGAAACTGAATTTTTTTTATTTTATTTTATGTGGTTGAATCGGGGCTAGGTGCTATTGTTTGTACATAATATTCGATGGCATTATACGATATCACTACTCGGTTCTCAGTTGGTAGTAGCAAGCCTATCCCAGCCGACTTCAGGCGAGAAGCGGGGTATACCCTGGACAGATCGCCAGTCCATTGCAGGGCCAACACATAGACATACAACAACTCACACACACACACACACACACACACACACACACACACACACACACACACACACACACACACACACACACACACACACACACACTTTAGAGTCACTAATGAACCTACATGTTTTTGGCCTGTGGGAGGAAACTGGAGTACCCGGAGAAAACCTACGCGAACACAGGGAGAACATGCAAACTCCACACAGAAAGGCCCTCAGGTGGGGATCGAACCCAGGACCCTCTCACTGGGAGGCAGCAGCGTTAACAGCTGCGCCACTGTGCTGCCCTGTATTATAAACATGGTTAAGCATTTTGAAGATCTTAAATTCAAATAACTTAATTGGTTTGTTCAAAAGCCGCTTTTAGACAATAATAGCATGAACCAGTGCACAGTCTCTGTTGTCCGATTTGTTTACATAGTCATCACTTGAGTAACAAAATAGATGCCATAGGGTTTATCGCTGTCAATGTTCGACAGCTTAACTCACTGAGTTAATTCAAAACCACACACTACACTAAACACTTTATACCTCATTGGCCTTTCCATAGTGGGGTTGAGGCTGTGGTGGGACTTCTCAGGGTATTTTAATGAGCCAGTGACTATTCATTACCGTACTCTATATAGATGTGGTATTTAAAGCTGTACTGTATCTGTCTCAGAAATTGGGTCATTACATAATTTTTACTGTTGAACACAGATCTACCTCACTGCTACACAGAAATTTAATTTGTTTCTGAGGGAACGTGTTGTTTTTTTGCGCTTCGTTGAAAATTGATTGTCGCTTTGATCACGGACATGAATGGATCTGCTCTCAGGACAACGGATCACAAGTGGTTAACAGTTGATTTGCTAGCAAGTACTTATCAATATTGCTGTACTATTAAGAGGCTCATTTCAGGGTTTGTTGTGTCCTCAAACTGAAAACATACAGATATTGTCTCCAAACCAAAACTAAGGCTTTGTAAAGCCCTTAATCTGTTTCAATTATTTTCTAAATAGATGAGGTTTGGTGTGAGGAAAGAAAGCCTGACTTGTTTTAAAACTTTAGTCAGTTTCGTAAAGAAGTCGGTCTATGAATTGTTAGTTTGTTCATGCTCTAACTGTTGCCCGTGTTCTTTAGCTGACCAGGTGGTGGTAGCATTGCCCTGTGTTTGAGTGTCGTATTATTTCAGTTGTAACTCACGGCATGGTTTTGTTATATTAGTTTATAAGTGCTATTGAATCATCAAGGTTAGAATTTTTGTGTATTTGTTTGGCAACAGATAGATAACATCTGCTGGTCATAGATGAACCATCCTCTTTAGAGATTGTATGACAATATCTGTCTTGTCACAAATAATCGGATCCACAATGTTATTGTTTTTGTATTACTGATGACATCAAATTAAAATTTACCACATCAACAATCTAGAGCTCAAGTTTTTCCCGAAAAATCTCTTTCATATTTGAACTTGATCTTTTGAGCTATTTCAAATCAGATATTCCTGTTGCATTGTGACGAGATATCTACACCAGATAGAAGTATATGTATACCTATCTGGATTGAGAGAGTGAATTCGTTATGTACAGCAGACGGACCACGGTGGACATACTAATGGAAACAACAGCTTGTAGGTCATAGGATGAGAGCTGGGGATGTATTCATGGGTAAGAAGGAGGGGTGAGCGATGGCGGTTCAATGTTGGAAAAGTGGGAATGTGGTGACAGTGTGACTTTGACATCTGGAGCGCAATTCTATTCAATTCAGGTTCAGCCGTGATGAAAGATATTACGAGGTTGGTGTCTCCGCCCACTGCCCTAATCTGTCCAGGGACCATCACGGTTGGCCAAGTGTCATTAAAGAAAGTCAACACTTTTTGGAGCCAAGTCTGAATGGAGTCACAGTGCAGACAGTAGGCAAAGCTGGAAGAACTTGAAACCTGAGGAAAATACGTTGACAAAAGATATTGAACTGTATGCAGGCTGAAGAATCACTTTTAGAGACAGTTGCAGGCGGTTTACACTCTCCTCATATTTGACAGGCTGCAACTTTCTTCGTCTCCTGTCATGTCCGGCAGACAAAAAGAATGTTGTGATGTTGAACAGCCAAGGCGTTTTAACAGGTGCTCCGGCAGGAATTTGGCTGGTGTGCCTGTGCAACTATAGAACACTGAAAACATGCTGGGGAACTAAACGATTGCTCAAGAGGAGATCAAAGGGGGAAAAGAAAGGAAGGGCCTTGAACTGATCAACACAAATAGCATGTGAGCAAACTTTGTAATTGTTTAACTTGAAGGAAGTCAGACCATGGATTGAGTTTGAAAACTCTGGACTTCTGTGGATCTTTGAAGAGACTCAAATTGACCCTCGGGGCTTCCTGGCACCATGCCATACTATGATGAGGAATACCCTGAACAGTCATTGTGGCAGTCGGTCCTGCTGTTCTGTTGCAAAGGCATGATCGAGGGCATCATGGTGGTTCTTTTCTTCTGGTTGCTTGTGCAGGTCCTGTTTACCAAACAACTTGAGGGTATGGGTTGGTTGATGATGATTGGAAATACTTCTTTATTAGTCCAACACAAGGGTTTTCCAAAATCTGTATTGAGTCATTTTTGTCTGTGTTTGTGTTTAACAGTTGTAACAATTAAAACAAAGAAATTGTATATTTTTTGTGTCCATAGTTCACCTCCAGATTCTGCTGCTTGTGGGTCTGATAGCATTCTGCCTTTGTTTGGTCCTGGGCTGCATCCTTTGCTGGCGTATGAGCAAGACATGTCCGGTGGCTGACAAGGAGCCTGTGACCTCTGCCCCCGCTCCGGCTGAGCTGGTCACCCTGCCCCAGAGCCAGCCTCTCTCGTCAGCCCCCCTGGTTTCAAGACAGGAGTATGAGGAACTAGAGGGAGACATCTTGGATTACCCCTCAACTTTCAGCAGTCCCACCCCTTCTCACAAGGAATTTGCTGAACTGTCCTTTACCCCGCGCACCGGCGCCCCCTCCGACTTCAAGGAGCACCCCAAGTTGTACTTTCCCCTTCGTCGCCTGAGCACCCCCACCCTCTCCTCAGCGCCCGTCTACAAACCCATTACACCTGGACGCTCCTCGTTCCGCTCCCTCGCCCGTCTTGGTCTGCTGTCAAAGACACGGCAGATGCTCGATCGCCGCGGCACTGTGACGGGCAACTACATCACTGACAATGAACATGCTCACCTTACCGGACCCTTTTCTTCCTCCGTGCCTGAGGAGCCCATTCCACTCTCCATGCTGAACCATGTCTCCAGCTGCAAGACCTCCCCACCCTGCCTACACTTTACCATGGCTGTCTCCACGGAACAAGGCACCCTGACCGTCACAATACTCAGTTTGACAGGGGCGTCGCATAGCCTCCAGGAGGTCTCTGTGTTTGGCAGCTTGGTCCCACTGTGCCCATCCCCCGTTCATGCCTCCACTGGTTGCAACCTAAATCCTGAGCCCAGCTCGCTGCTTCTAGTATTCAGGTTGAGCTCCATAGAGGAGCTCCAACACAGTGGGCTCAGACTGGCTGTGTATACACGGAATCCCCCCTGCCAGAAGAGCAAGCCAATGGGGGAGCTGGAGGTTCAGTGTGGAGAGAAAGACTGGAAGTCAAACCAGCCCATTCTCTTTACTAAGGAGCTTCGCCCAAGCATCTGGAAACTGCAAAAGGTATGGATACATCAAAATGGCTTGTTTTTGGAGTCGATTGTTTTGTTAAGATTAAAACCGATGGGTTTGATTAACTCCACTTGGGGTATTATGATGATAGGACTATCAGGGAGGAAACAGTAGAGATTACAGGGAATTAGGTTGGATTGATTTGTGTCTACATATAATGTATGAGGATGTGAACACTTGACCTTGTTGGTGATCCTGACAATAGAAATTATACACCTCCCTCCTCCCACCATATGCATCAACAGTGATCCATGCTGTACCACCACACATGAGGAAAAGCACCAATCCCTGGCATGTCCAGTCAAATCACTGGGATGTCTTTCTGTGTCCTTTGACCTTTTGTACTCTAACCCCAGAGCCAGGAGTCCTTGAGTGGCCGTGGCCTCTTTTCTCCGCCCCTTGTCCTAGGTCAACTTTTCATCCTGCTCCAGTACCAAACCCTCGTGCACCGCATCAAAGCCATGGTCTTGCAGGCTGAAAACCTTGCCAACATAAACCAAACTCTCCAACCCCCAGGTAATGCCAGTCTTATGCCCTCATTCACACCCAATTGGAATTGACGAAAGACTAGCAAAGAGACAGGTTGTGGGCCCAACCGGCGTTACATAAGATGCGTGGGCTGCCCTTAGTCTTTGCTTTTCAGGGGCGGAGTTGAAATAAGTCCCCGTGTTTGCTTTTAATGTTTTGGGATTAAATGGTGTCTTGCAGGATCCGAGTGCAGAAGGAGATCATCCCCCTTTTTAATGACATTGTAGTTTAATCCCTTGCTCTCCAATCACAATCATGCAGACGTTTCAATCCAGACCTTTGGCTACACTGCTGTTCTGGGTTGGTCCCACAAGGGTTTTATATCCGGAGGACAGATCCTACATAATGCACAGCCCACACAATCTCAAATTAAAAGAAATCCTACCTAGAGCATGTTATGTAAACCCGTTAACATAACAGACATGTTCCATGGATAATACATTATCCCTACAATACTTAAATCTCTAGATCATGTTTGATGTATCCTGAGTCGTCTAATTCTTATCGTTGGCTCAACAGGACTAGAAGAGTAAAAATGATGGACTAGAATCAAATTGTATGTTTTATGTCGTTAGACTACCGCGTGGTGATCAACCTACACCATGAGGGTGTAATGGTGAGCACCAGAGAGACAAAGGGTTCGTCCAACACTCTGTGGAAAACAGCTGTCCTGTTTGACCTGCCCACTGGTAATGTCGCTCAGCTGCCCCTCATGCTGGAGTTCATTGTCCTGCAGGTAGAAATCCATGATAATGGTTTTGATTATCACATTGAGTTTGTATGTATGTTTAATTCAAATTCTATGTTACATATTTCATAAGTCACCTCTTACTTGATAGAACCAGGTCCATTCCAATGGAGCAGTGCTTGGACGGGTTTTCATTGGCGCTGACGCTCCAGAGGTGGGCCGTGCCCACTGGGAAGACATGTGCAGCCAGGGCGAGGTGGAGAGGGCTCGATGGCACACCCTCAACCCAGAGACACCGTTGGTCACTGAGAGCCAAACGATCGCTTGACAATTAAACCTATTTTTGTAGTTCAGCCGGTTGGACAGATTAAGCCAGAGTCATTGATTTGGGACCTTCAAAGTCCAATATAAAGACAGATCAAGTTTAATGGGACCTTTTGTAAATGTTAAGGCAATGTTATTGTATTTTAAAACGCAAACAGAGTACATCCTGGACCTATCAATTTGGAGATAAAAAGACTGACGACCTCACAACACCTACGGTACCGCTTACATCAGACAAATATGGACAATGTGGAGCATGTGCAACGTCATTCATGACGGAATAATTAATAAACTGATTTGTTCTATACAGCATGTCAATGTCGCATACTGCACTACACTTTGCTTTTCTGAATGTAAGTGTATATATGTGTATATTATCATACAATGTGAATAAATGTTCTACCTAGTGCACTACATATTCACAAAGTTACAAATAAAACTGACCATATTGCAAGCATTATTGTTTGTTTGTTATTTAAAAACCACATTCACCAATTCACTGTTTAATAACATTTTTATTATGCAAATTTGTGTTAGTCTCTTGCACATTTATACAGGACCCCCCCCCCACCCCCCGCTTACAACATGTCCTCTAATGCTGCTGAGAAGATCAAATTTGCATCTAGATTCTAATGGGTGAGACTTCTTTGTATGCGGCATTGTTCAGGGTACTTGGTCCTAATCACTTCCCTTCTCTTCATCTTCATCTTCATCAGGGCTGCAGATCTCAACTTGCCTAGCAAGGTAGATTCCATCCAGGTAGACGAGTGTATTTCCTCTATCTGACTCTGATGGACTGGGCACCTCAGTCTCTGATATCCTCATTGCAGGCAGCTGTGGGACTGTGGTGACGGCTTGGGTCCACTGCTGGACCTTGGCTAAAACATTTCATTAAATTATATCGTAAGTACAGCACAAAATTAATCTATCTGATTTAATAGTTGTAATATAGAAAACAGAAGTATTGAAAAAACTAAACTAACATGCCGAAATGTCATCCACTCCAAAGTTTACATGCCAGGGCTGTAGGTAAATAAGTATCACCAAAAGAAACAAATCAGAGCAAGGACATATCAACTTTGGTTTTATTAACTATGTTGTTCATCATAATATCTAATCTGTTTGTGGATATGTCCATGCTCTTTAGGAAAAAGTTGATCCAGTTGCAAGCTCAAAAATCAGAAAGAAAATAGTGCATATAAATTAATCTGATATCACAGTGGCAGATAGATTCAAACTGTTGAGATGATCACACCAATTCATCCAGTCTTTCACCTTTCAACAGATTCACATCTGTTGTTTTCAGATTGCTGATATCCAAACTCATTGCTGATTTCTGGCAGAGGAAAAATGGTCCCTTTGTTAAAATAGTTCAACTGTTTTGACTATTTGTGAGGCCACCGACAGATTCAAGGGAATTTGTTGTGAAGTATTAGCCTGTTCTAATAAATATCAACTCAAAACGCAATAACTAGATGTGTAATGGCCCTCATTTATTAACTTAGACACATTGGATCGGTGCTCTTGTCAGACATGGACGGTTAGCTGCAAGTATCTGAAACTTGACAGGTTCATCAGCTCCAAATCCAATGATTTAGCCAGGGAAGTTTGTTACACGTGAGATTATTCTCATACCACATTTTACATAGAAGTGGTCACAAACCCAATTGTACTGTTTCTTCAATCGAGTCAGAAATAAATGGGTTTAGTTCAATCTACAAACGTTTTTACTGTGTGTGTGTTTTTGCATTTGTAGTAAAATCTTTAAGATCCAAGGGCATGTTACCTTGATATTTTTGAAGTGTCTGACTGTACTATCACAACAAATAATTATTGATCTATATTTCCCCATGGATGTTGATACTTCCTCATCCTAAAGCTGTCAGATAGATAATGTATGTGGCCTGTGATGTATCATAGTCAGGCTGAAGGTTTAATAAAAGTATTTCCAACCAAAAGACTCTTGTCGTGCAGCTCCTCCCTTAGTTGAGCAACGGTGGCCTGCTCTACTTCCTGGCTGGCCTGGCATGGTGGGGTTTTTTCGTCCTCCTGCTCTTCAGACACTGGCCTCAAGCCTGTGCCCTTCCTGCGGCTCAGTTTCCACTGCAGCTCCTGCTGCTTCTGCCGCTGGCTGTGCAGAGTGTCCGAGGGAGTCTCACGAGTTAACCAAACAAAAACAGTCACAGTCATCACACATTTACACAGGCAGACTCATCAATATCAAAAGTACTGATGTGCATAACCAGCTGCAGACCCTCTCACCTTCACCATAGACCTGGAACCCTCGTCTAAGAGGGGATATCTCCCACTCTCATCTGGAGCCGATGGATCGCAGGCTGGCACTAGCTGCTCTCGCTCTTTGAATAGGGTTTTCAGCTAATAATAATTCGCAGCAACATCGTACGTGATTCACAATTCAGTGTATGCAAATATTGAAGTCTCAGTTGTTGTTGAAAACACTGTTGTAACTGAGATTGCCTTTGTTGCTTTTTCTTACCTGCTCAGTCACCAATCTTCTCTGTTTTTCCTGGTCTACAGGCGTTTTTTCTTGCTTGCTTTTGGGAGATGTTTTATCCAGTTTACCCTGTGACAGGAATTTAGACGCCACATACTCAATTAGCAACCTGTCTAAGGAGTTACCAAAGAGAAGGATAAAGAAGGAGGTGTGTGCCCTACCTGAGGGAGTTGGCGCAGAGACTGGAGCCTCTGGACTGCCTGGTCTCTTTCCAGCTCCAACTGGGTGGCTCTTCTGTTGGACTCTGGAAACATTGGACACCATGACACCAACACTCTTGAAAGAATGCATTTCTACCGTTTTTAACCATTTTGTGTCATCATGTATTTAATTAGGTCATTACGAAGTCTTTTTTTCACTTCTTCCTACCTTCTAGTTGGCCCTGCAGTGACTCAATATCATGTGTGTATTTGTCTTTGGTCTTATTTTGACGGCTTCCATTTGGCTGCTCCCTGAGCTTCAGAAGCTAAAACAAGGTACATACATGAACATTGTACTGTCTATGTATTGTTTGTTATTATTACAAAGAACAGTACATTCACTTTAAAAAAATATTTTGAATGTTAATCGAAGTTTAAAGGCATTCTACCTGAAGCTCCATTGCAGAGATTTTGATTTGGGTCTCGGTTTTCTCCACTTCTGTCAGCCTCTCCAGGCTCTTTAAAGCATGCTCACTGTCAAAGAAAAACACCCCTGAACCCATTGAGTTTCAGAAATATTATCTTTTTACAAAGTCTTTACTGTTGGTTCTATGTCGTACCTTTCCCTCAGATTCTGCTCTTGCTGTGTGAGTTTCTGCTTCAACCTTTGAACTTCCGCAGTCTGCAGACGCATCTAGAAATCATAGAATGTGATGATTGATGGTTATGTTAACAACATTGAAACATTTATAGCCACATGTAAATGTGCCCGTTGTAAAGGGAGCCTCACTTGATCCCTCGTTGACTGGGTCTTCTGCTGCTGTTTCTCCAGTTCACCCTCCCTTATCTGTAGACGGTCCCAGACATTCTGCAGCTCGGTCCTTTCCTGGAGAGACCAGAGAAGAATATTCTCCAGTCACCAAAAGAATGTACGTGCACATGGAACTGAATAACTGCTTATAACAACATTACTTGCGGTACATTGTTTTGATTGTTCTTTGAGCCTGAGAGTTCCTGGAAGAGAGGCTCTGTAGGCATGTTTGGTCTGGAGGGACGGATGGATGGGCAGATAGACAGACAGATGGACACACCAAGTGAAAAAATATTTTTATTACCATTAATCCTGATGCTGTGTTTCGTAGAGATTGCTCTCATATTTATTCTATTCATCCATCTATTGGCTATACCGCTTATCATGTAGGTTAGTTGGAGGCTGTACACAGGGAAAGAGGCGGGGTACACCCTGGACAGGTCACCAGTTTATCACACAAACTCCACACAGAAAGGCCCTTTGGTCAGGTCAGGATTGAACCCAGGACCCTCCTGCTGTGAGGTAACAGTGCTAACCACTGAGCCACTGTGCAATTCTATTCAACTGTATTAAAAACAAATCGCTAACAGTTTTCGCTCGCTCACTCACTCTGTTTCTGTTCCTTTGTCCAGGGTCTGTATATCTTCATCACCTGCCCAATAAGTGCATAACCAAAATTGGATCTCTGTAATAGTTCAGTGCCCCCTTGTGGTTCATATGCTTTAAGAACAAAATGATACAACATCTAGTGAGGCTTAGCACAACAAACATCAGAGCTTCAGTTGAGGGAAAAGTTTGTATGCCATTATTTTTACCGCTACTTCCCCTGCCCGGTCTGCAGAGCAGTGTCTGACTCCTTTTCCTCTCCAGCTCCAACTCTTGTTTGCAGGCGTCAAGCTCCACCTGCAGCAAGGACTGAGCTTCCCTCTGAATGACAGCACGATAACCTATTAGTATGACCGACATTTCCAACAGCATCCCCTAAACCATTTAGTGCACAGCTATATAGATGTCATGCTGCTGAAAGAAGGTGGACGCTATCCACCCTCAATCCTTAAACTATTTTTAGCTGTACCTCTGAACTGACTTTGTGCTGTTGAAGATCCTGTATCTCTTTTCTGAGAAAAGAAAACTGAGGTTAGTATGAAAACTCTCAGATGGTGAGAATCAAAAGTCCACCCTTTGTTTGAACAAATCTGGACCCACTTGTCTCTCTGCCTCTCTGCCTTAAGTCTTTCAAATTCATCAGTCAGTCTAGCAGCCTCTTCTTCCATCTAGAAAAGAAGACTATGTCAGACTTGGCCAAGCCAGAAGTCATAATAGGTAAAGATTACAGAACAATGATTTATGATGCTTTTAGTGGAGCCCAGAACTATCTTTTACAGTCTTCTGAGAGTTGTTTGTCTGAAGTTCTTCCAGTTCTCTCTGTGTGGATTGCAGTTTCAAGGCAACCTCCTGCCATTTGTTGGTCCAGTGTGAGACCACCCCCCTCTGCTCCTCTATGTTCTGGGTCATGGTGCTCTCCTTTCTCTGATGCTCCTCGTCTCGCAGTTCCATCTCCTTCTCCTTCTTCCGGATTTCTGCCTCCAAACATAAACACTGTTCCTGTAGCCTATGCGTCTCTGACTCAAGCATTTTCTGAGACTCCCTGGTAGGACAAAGCAGTTGGATCAATTTGCCAGCAGAATGATGGAAACATCACATGTAATTTAATTTGTGAGTTTTTTTTTACCTTGTCGTACAAGGGAAAGAACAAACACTAAACATGTCAGAAAATATTTGCTAGCTTTGTTGTTATTTAGTAAATGTTTAGTATGCAAAGTAGAAAATAGTCAAAGACTGAAAGTGGCATTGTTAGGGTAATATTTTTTCGTTTTACCCTGTCACTTCTGTGTATCTTTTTAAGAATGCTGTTCCAAGGCACCAAAAGTTCAATTTACTACTTATAAAATATAGCTTTTCTTTGCAAAAATAATGCTTTATATTTAAATACACAGTATATGCAAATCGAAAAGGATAAGGTGCCACCTCTATGTTAGTCAAAATGTATTTGTTTGTACATTTTGAAAAGTTATTAATGCCTGTGTGGTTATTTTTATGTTTGAAAAAATTATTGGTCAGTAAATCCTAAGATAAAAACTACCTAATAGTTTTGCCAGCTTAGATGTGAAAACTTTCATCCGCAATATCTTTTACGTAGCTTAAACATAGATGGAACCCTATGATTCTAAGATCATGACATCTCAATCCTAATTCGAACAGTAGTTGTTTTTTTACATCCTTTGAAGTCCCCTTAAAAAGGGTTTCTAGATCATGGACAAAACAACATTCCAATGTGATCACACAGACATATCTCCTTCAGTCTCCTACCTCAGATGACAACACGTATCATTTAGTTCGGCCAGGACCTCCTGCTCCCTGCCATACTGGCTGCTGAGCAACTCCTCCTTCTCTTCAATAAGCTGTTTACGCTCCATCTCAAGGGCAGCAATCTGATTGGCCTGGATGACCCTCTCTGCTGTGAGCTCATGATGCTCACATAGGGAAGTTTCCAATCTACGTTTCACTAGCTCAAGCTCACATTCTAGCTTGTCGTTCACCTATGGAAAAGATCAACCCAGACACAGTTCTAAACAAAATACTTAGTCATACCTAAACCACCCTACATATTTAAAATATATTTAGTTAAGAATCGTACCTCTTGGACAGAGAACAGCTCCTCCTTGACCCGGACAGTCTCTTGATCATGCCTGTTGTTGTGGATCTTGGCTTCGGCCAGCTGGTCGTGTAGCTCACACACCTGGTTTGTGTAGCCCTCCCTCCCTTGTTGAGCCCTTTCCACCTGCAGCTCCAGACCCAGGGCCTTCTGGTGCAGGTCCACTTTGTCCTACAGGACATACAAACTTTAGGTGTTGCTTCCTCTGATTATGTTAGGGGGCTATATTGCTGACATTCTTTCTATCTATCATTTATCATGTATATAATTCAGTATTTTATTAAGCGTACTCTTGACACTAACAGACCTGCAGCAAACGGTCCTTGTCTGACAGAGATCCAGACAGCTTGGCTTTCAGGTCCTCTACACTTTCCTCTAGCCTCAAGGCCTTTGTGGATAGAAGGTCTCTTTCCTAGATCAGAATAGCATCAGTTGTTTTGAAGGAATTTCTCCACAGTATCCCCAGAGTCAGAAGGGCATACAAAGAGGGACTCCACTGACCAAGCAGGCTTTGCTTAGCTCACTGTGAGCCTCCCTAAGCTGCTCCTGGAAATCGCTGTTGGTCTGCATGGTGTGGCTCAGCCTCTGGTTGAGCTGCTCTGATTGAGCAAACACTGCCCTCTGAAAAAAAAAAAAAAAAAGTGCAGAGGGACGAGAAAAACTGGGAATGGGTGTTTATTGTGTGTTTTGGCATGAAGTTGACGGCAATAGATACATGTGAATGTAAGGTCTAGCTTTTTTAGTTCTACGTAGCTGGTTCTCTTAAAAGCGATAATTGTCTATCACGTTAACCAGACCTCCTCAGAGGAGTATCGCTGCTGAAGGGCTTGGTCGTTCTCTGTCTCAAGCGCCTCAGCTCTTTCCTCTGCCTTTTTCAAGGCCTCTCTCAGATTGACCAGTTCCCTTTCTGCCTTCTGCCTCCCCTGAATGGACAAATATATATGGAACATTACAGTAATATGTTCCTGGTAGGTTTAAAACATGAACCTTTAAGATTGAAATTTGTTATACCTGTGCACTTTATATTTGTGAATGCTTGTTGTCATGATTGTTTTTTATCGTTTTTTTTGTGAAAACAATTATTCGTACCTCTTTGTAAAAGTCTTCTTGAGATACAGACAAGGCTCTGCTTAGTAAACTGGGACCTTTTTGGATTTGAGCTTGTTGACAAATATTTCCAAACTGCAGAGCTGACCTAATTTTCAACATTTCCATCTCCAACTTTAGAACCCTTTTGAATAAACATTTACACAGAGATGTGGAACTAATTGTAATATAAATATAACAAAAATCAGTTGCACTGGTTTCTATACAAACTCATATGACAAGAATAACAATATAAAGATTTGCGGATACTGACTTATCTTGAAGTTCTGCACGTCTTTGACTTTCCTCAAATCGTGATAGCTCTGCAGCATCCTTTTCCTGTTGAAGAGTGCTGACTGCTTGTGCCAGCTGCTGTAGGATACAGAAAAACAATGCCATGTCAGACATGAAATATTACCATCAATACCAAAAAACATATAGATCTTACTTTTGAGTTTGAAGAACACTCCGGGAGCCCAGAATGATTAACTGAGTATTATTTTTTACCACATATCTTTATATTAAACTTGACATAATTCACAGTTAGAGCTTAGACATTTCTTTTCTCACCTTGTGCCTCATGTCCAGGGTCTGTGAAGTAGATGTGGTGTACTGTAGCTGTGTATCTTTGCTCTTCAGAAAGTCAGTCTGGCTATCCAGACGACCATGGGCGTCCCTTAGTCTTTGCACCAGCTCTGCTCGCCTGAAGCCACTCTCCTCAAGGGCAGCTCGCAACTCAGCCCCTGGAGAAGGCGAATAAGACCATGGAGCCCCCTCCGGAGCTAGGCGAGACATCGACTGCCATCTTCTCATACCCGTTGACTCACTTTGTCTGAGGTCAGAATTGTTGTCACACAAGTTTAGACAATCTATCTAATTCCGCTAATGTGCATACTCTATGTTTAGTATCCTTTCATCAAATTGTGTTATATATCAAGTAAAAAAAAAGAACAGTAACCTGGAACCGATTAACAGGACCATTTAAACATTTCACATAATGATGATATAATCATTAAATATTAACAATTTCATTGTTTATTTAATATAACTTTAATTCCCGGCAGTGAGTCAATCTGGTTACAATATAAATGAATAACAAATATTACTTCTTACCTATTGATGGCTTTGGACAGGAAACCTGGTGCTGACACACTTGCCATTCCATACCACGTTGAGGACTGACAGATGGGAAAATATAGTCTATAACAGAAAATCACATTACAAGGGCAACCAAAATTCCATAATGTCCCTCACCTGAACTTTAGAGTGGCCTTTGGTGTCCCACAAATCCAGGTCAGAGAGAAAGAGTGGACTTGAGCCTCTGACAGAGTCTCTGAATGTCCCAATCCTGTCTGAATCCCACTCAGCTGCAGACTTTGTGGGAGAGAGGCAATAATCTTCATCGTCCCACATGTCCCTTTGCTGGCTGACTACTCAGTGGAAGAGGGGACAGATAGATGGTAGCACAAATGTGATAGCTCGACTCGCACTGCTATTCAAGGGAAACCTCATGATTGTCCCAGTGTTAGTGTGCCTGACACACACAAGCAATTCTAACCCTAATACTGACTTTTTCCTCTAATATCTGCTTGCCTTTCTTTTACATGTTTCTAATACAACAAATATTTTGAAAGAAAACGGTGTAAGCTTCATGCTGAATGGTTGGTATGTGCACTTGATCTGCAATAAACCGTTTAAAATATGAAAATATTCTTGGATTACCTGCAGGTACTGAAACTGTCCTTTGCCCCTTCACAATGCTCGCTTCTCTTACGCTCAAGTCCAGTCAGTTGCTTTGATTGTGTGAACAAGCTGTTGAGCATGCAGCCCTAGAAGAAAGTCTCCATGGCAACCTGCATACACAGGACATTGAGGTGGGTGTGCTATAGTCCAGTCATGATCAGATATTATAAACATGACCTCAACAGCTCAATCTGTGGACACTTGTTAGTTGACAAGAGCTGCTCATAAAACTTGCAAGTGTACCTTAACTGTAATCCAAAATATGGGTTTTATACTCTTTTCTAAATTCAGATTTCTTACATGAAGTAAGTATTTTGGAATGTATAGAACCTGTGTGACGAGATCATGTCATTAGACATATTATTTACAATTTAAGCATTTCTGTAGAAGAATAACCATAAACATTGGAATCAAGACGCTATGTTGCATACATTGTCCACTATTATATAAGAATAGCAGATATAGGCAATTATGGGCTCCTAATCAATCACCGGTCCCTGGGTAAAGGATGACTGGACATAAGCTTAAGCAATTTGTCAAGGCTTCACAGCTCAGATAGAAATTCTACACTTCCCAACTCAGTCCAGTGATGGAACGGAATTAGGGTGTGAGATCACAACAGACGTACAACAGGAGAACAACAAACTATCTTTCACATTATCTGCCCCTGAAAAACCTCTGCATAGATAATCCTCTGAACAATCACATTATCAAATTATTGATGTTGGTATAAGATGTATAGCTAGAGAACCACCTCACTATAATTTGTATTGCATTTCGGTAATTGGAAATGAGATGGGATTTACAAAATCTTGTAATGCTTGACAGCAGAATAGAAATGATGTAATTTACATGCCACAATGAAGTTTGTGAACACTTTGGAATTTCTGTGTTCTTGCAAACATTAATCGACAGTTAACCAAACCTAATTTTAAATGAAAGTCTGTTGTATAATTTTTTAAAAGAACTTAATAAAAGTTAAATAAGTCTTCAGAAAAAGCAAAATTTTCAAATCCAGCCTTGTTATACTACTTCTTGGTCCATGTTTTTATCTAATTTAATGTCAGCGTGATATTTGAGGATAGCTTGTTTAAAAAAGTTGGGAAATACTTTGAGAATTGACATTATCTGAAGAAAGGACAAATACAGTACATTCAGATACTTCAGATATTAGATTTAAATTCATTCAAAATTAGAACCTGTCCCAGAATCTTTAATCTGGAACTATGATCAAGATAATGAATGCCAGGTTGCAGTTGTAGTTGCAAATTATGTATGGATCATTTGTGAAATAGATCAGTCACGCAGTATCTATAATCAGCCATTCATAGGAAGGTGTGAATTATTTGTTATTCATTCACTAAATATTTAAAAAAACATGTTATATTAAATATAAGATTAAACGTAATGGTAAACTGCAAGGATTTACTTTAAATCAGACTTTTGTTTTGAAATCGGAAGTTGTCATTACATCCAAACGGCTACAATTTCAAGCTAACTCTTCAATTTATCTAATACCTTTGTTTTTTATTTCAATCGACGAACGTAACCTAAGACAGATACATTAAGCCTGCTAAATTATTACTTCATTTCTCAAACAGGTACACTAATCCAACCCTCTAGCATGTGTTATCTTTTTTTTCAGAGGAGGATGGCAGACAGCCCAAGTTGTTAGCACGGTAGCTGGCTAGCTAGCTACATATCTACGTCGTGATAGCTAGCTAGATTATGTTACGTTAGCATCTCGAAGATAAACAGTAAGACCGAGGATGAGACTTTATTTAGTCGTTTTGCAATTTAATGTAACTAATGTGCAAGATATGATCATGTATATCTAATTCTTCTTTCATTTGTACCGCTAGAATGGCTGCAGATTGGTTGGGTAGTTTGGTGTCAATAAACTGTGGCCCAACACTGGGGGTTTACCAAGGAGAGGTATCATCTGTAGATCAGTCAAGACAGACCATCTCCCTCAGACAGCCTTTCCACAATGGTATCAAGTGCCCCGTTCCAGAGGTCACTTTCAGGTACAGTGCAAAGCCATATGTGTAAACTTTAAGAATACAGATAATATTCGAATCTATCTAATACTGTCTTATCTATACAAAGCTATATTCATTCACTTCCTTTTTTTGCAGTGCAATGGACATAAAAGAGCTCAAGATATTGGACATCCATAACGGGATTGGCTCTGGGGATAGCAGTGCTGGAATTGGTGTGGGTCAGATGAACAGTGCCCCTATTGGGGTGCCCCATAAAGGTGAACCCAGATCTCAGGAGATTCTGAACTCTCCTCAACAACTGTGCACCAAAAGTTATGGAGATCGTCACCTGGATGTGCCAGGCCAAGTCAAGGCATTCCGTCGGAGACATAACTCCTGTCAGTATTAATGCATTCATGTTTAATGGTATTGTTTGTGTAATGGATCGTTTCAGGACAAATTAATCTCTTTGTGGTCTTTCAGGGTCCTCGAGTAGCAAAGGAACAAACCAGGTCACTCCAAAGAAAAATGGATTAAAGAATGGTGGAGGTCAGATGAAGCAGAAAGATGATGAATGTTTTGGCAACGGCATTGAGGATGGCTTGGACACAGACTTTGACTTTGAGGGGAACCTGGCATTGTTTGACAAAGCAGCAGTGTTTTCACAAATCGAAACTTCTGAGGCTGAACGCCGTGGTAACGGTACACGATTACGTGGCACGCCTCGGGAGCAGACTCCTCAGCGTTACCGGCACGATGAGAACATTCTGGAGGCCAAACCAATTGTTTACAGACAGATTTCTGTTCCACAGCCTGGAGCCAAAGAATACTGCACTGGTAAGTCTCTTCCCAATCTGTCTGTCTGAGACTCGGGTGCGAAGGGTTTAGTGTTTTCTGGAGATCAATTTGTAAACATTTTGAGTACATTCATTGTAATACAGAGTTTTATTTTATTTCTAATGATTGTTTCGTTAGTAATGGAATGTAAAGAATGAATAACCAGTAATATATAGAGATGGTTTAACTCAGCTTGTAAGGTAAACCAGCAAGAATATGAGACATTCATGGTAAATTTTTCCCCTGAAATTCCCCTCGCTGCTGTTTGTGCCAACTCCCAGAGAAACAGGACTAGGTTTGTTAACGTCTCTGTTGTTGCAAACCAAGCTAAAACCTGAAAAACACTTTTTTTATTACTTGTAAGCTCTTTGACTTACTGCATGTGGCCCCTGCCAGGCCTACCTGGTTACCTGGGTCTGTAAAAGTTGACTATGCAAGCTTGGTACAATTCCTCTCATGTCAACTACAAATGTCAGCTTTTTTTCACAACCATTCTTTGGTTATTCCTCGTGATAAGACACGTTTCAGCAGTGCAGTATTTAGGGTATTCTTGAGGCCAAAAGTATCCTAAGCAACAAGTACACTTATTAGTGTTGGTGATAGTATCCTGTGTCCCTTTTGTCCTCTACGGTTTCCTATAGACTCTGGACTGGTGGTGCCCAGTATTTCCTATGACCTTCACAAGCGTTTGCTGTTGCTGGCAGAGCGTTATGGCCTTTCATTAGAGAGAAGACTGGAGATGACTGGCGTGTGTGCCAGTCAGATGGCACTGACACTGTTAGGTGGGCCCAACAGGTAAGGTCATACAATATTTGTCCATCAGATGTAATGCTGCTTCTCTATTTGAATTGCATCCTTTGCGGTTTGTTATTTAAGGCTAAGTCTGAAGATAAACTTAGAGACAGTTGTAAATAACAAGGAAGCAGGTGTCTTTTGTAGTTTTTGTTTTTTGATGTCTGAAACCTCTCCTTACCTGGCAGACTTACCCCTAAGAATGTGCACCAGCGTCCTACTGTGGCACTGCTCTGTGGTCCTCATGTCCAAGGGGCTCAAGGCATAAGCTGTGGCCGACACTTGGCCAATCATGAAGTGGAGGTCATCCTGTTCCTGCCCAACTTTGTCAAGATGCTTGACTCTGTCATTAGTGAGCTCAACCTCTTCAGCAAGACTGAGGGCAAGCAGGTGTCCAGCATCAAAGGTATGTCCAATGGGTTGTTTACCTCACGTCATTGTAACTCTTGACTGTATGGGTTTTTCCCCCTGTTTTTTTTTCTTACAATTCATGTCAACATGCAACATTTATTATCCACAGACCTTCCAGGGAGCCCTGTGGACCTCATTATTAACTGCCTGGACAGCCATGAGAACACCTTCTTGATGGACCAGCCTTGGTACAGGGTTGCAGCAGAATGGGCTAACCAGAATAAAGTCCCAGTGCTCAGCATAGACCCTCCAGTGAGTGGACAAGGATTGGCAGTGGAGGCCAAGTGGTCCCTCTCCCTGGGCCTGCCCTTGCCCCTGGCTGAGGGAGCAGGCAGGATCTACCTTTGTGACATCGGGCTGCCCTGTCAGGTGTTCCAGGAAGTAGGGATCAAATACAAATCTCCGTTTGGGTGCAAGTTTGTCATCCCCTTGCACTCCGCATAGCTGTACTGGTATTAGACAATGTTTACCAATAATTTACATTGTGGGTTGGGCGCCTTCAATTCTTGAGTTTCTAAATGTTTTTAACATTAATCTTTTTTTATTCCTAAATGCAGTTTAATGTAAGCACAGACTTTCCACCATACATTGGTATCTCTGTAAGGTACAGTGCACCCCTTGATTTTACGACTAAAATAAGGATAGAATTTGAGAGGATAGGATGATCACTTTGTTAGAACAAAGGTCATGCTTGGTGCACTTAACTCTATTTTACAAGTGAATGCCATACATGAAAAACAATTTATTTACCGACTGCTTGAGTGAATAATGATAATTGATGACTTGACATACAATAATATATTCAAAGGCAAAGCCGGGTGTAGGTATGTGAGTTCATACTGGTGGCTAGCTAGGTCAAGGTCAATTCCCGTATTGGTTCAACATGATCTTTAAAAATATCTCTTTTCAATTCCAGGTTAGTTTGAGTTGGTGAGAAAAGACCAAAAGTATGTGATATCGTTTCTATCACTTGTATTCATGTTGAAGATGTAGTCAATAGTGCGTACACCTGATAAACTGTACATTATGTGATTGGTGATCTTTCTTTCAAAAGATCTGTGCTAAAGTGGTGCCTCTGTTTTGTTCATGGTTCCACATATCTCACTCTTCCTTTAAGCAGAATTGTGTAAACACATCGAAACTCCTCTGGTGTATTGCTAGAATGCTTTTGTTCTAAACGTGTAATGGCAGTGCAACTCAATGGAATCCGGTGAATCAGTATATCGTTAATGTGATTCTTTCTGAAATGCTAATACAATCTTGCTACTGAAAATATTTAATTGAAAGTGCATTGTATCTGTAAACATCATTTCTTTTCATTCAGTTACAGAAGAATGATCTTTTGATTTCAGCTAAATGAATGTGTTTTTTGAAAATTTGAAAAATCTTGCTCCTTTCTGTAGAATTTATGTACAGCTATTATGTTCTAAATGTTACATGGTGGTTAACAAAATCATATATATTTTTTTGCAAGTAAGAAACATTCATAAAAGTCGAGGTTGTCTTCTGACTGCTTTCGATTGTCTATTGATTATGGAGAAGCATATGTATGATGGTGTGATTGAACAGAAAATATTGCTTTCAAAATGGACTACATGTATTTCCAGTGCATGATAAAGTTTCATGATTATCTTCATGGGGGCAAGTATGGAATATGTATGCTTCCTTTGTCCTGTTATCACACAAAAGAAAATAATAGGAACTATTCTTGTTCATAAGGTTCTTGCACTGAAAGAGAAATTACCTGAAATAATTCCAGAATATTACCCTTTTTTTTATCAAACTTAATCCTGACAAGTAAAGGATGGGGTGTGTTTGAACTCTTTATTTGTATATCATCACTCTTTTTAGACAATGCCTTTTACATGACTGGATTCCCATCTGCAAGTAATATTTTCTTGTTGGCATTGATAATCCATAAACTCCAGTTATATATGTGAATACCAATGGGTGTCTGCGGAAAGGCACAAGTGGGGAATGTTCTACACCGTTTGCCTGAACCGTTTGTGTTACCATTGCAATGCCATTAGTTTACACAATTAAATTGCAATTCGAATTTGGACAGTTTTGCAGCAGTGTGTAGCTTGGGGTGTGTTGTAGCTTGATGAGTACTTTATGACTGCATGTTGGTTTTTTTTACTGTATTTTGATTTGTTCTACTCAACCTATCTTTTTAGGGTTTAATGATGTTGAGCAATTTGCTGTGGCCAAATGTACTCAATTTGTTTAATACACTTTCATAGTAAGTATTGCTGAATGCATCACCCCTACTAAAAGCTATTTTCTTAAAATTATACTTTATACATTTCTCCATGTGGAAAAACTGTTATAACTATAATATAATACTTTCCATTTACTTTTTGTTTCTAATCTTATTAAAACTAAGTTACAATTGACATCAATTAGTAATTTGTCATTAAAACAAAATGGTGGTTTGTATTTTATTTTTTGCTGGATCTGTCACGTCCTAACCACATTTATAACTTGCTGTGAGCAATACACAGTATTACTTAACTGATATCAATAATGTGTGTTGTACTGCAGCTCTCATGCATTCCTTTGAATCTGATGTGGTCATGTGGTGAAAGTAATTTTAGAAAAAGAAATTATGTAATATTCTGGAAGAATAACTTTGTATTTTGATATTCTACTGCTGACAACTCTCAAAAATGGTTTCTGCCCGTTGTATTGTTGTGATGAATAAAACCGTGGATCTTTAACTTGTGCATCTGATGAGCTTCTGAGTTGAGGCTTTAGTTTGACCTTTAGGGGGGCCTAAAACAATGTTTATGGATAATCTTTGTGAATAATGTCTGAGATGTTTTACTCGTTTGCGAGTGTGCTACATTACACTCTTTACATTAACAGAAACCATGCATACAAAGTAAAGCAAATACTGTAATTGTCTACAAGAACCATTGGAGAATCACTTCTGTGAAAGGAAAAATCATATGTACCTAGCCATTTATCATCTTGCTATCTTGACATGAGAATGGTAACTTTCTCTTGCACCACACACAACCATTTCTCAAACATCCACACATAACATAATAAAAACCTATAGATTTTTTCCAAATACGGGATACTATTGTATGTCTTATTTTAGTGTTCTGGGTGGGTCTACTCTGCACAGTTCCTCATTGCATTCAGATCAAAGTATTTGCCTAGATAAAAAAAATCCCAACGCATGCGCACTATCAAATCAAGGTGGGGCAAATCTAGTTGGCAAAACTTGAACGCAGCCAGAATTTGAGATGTGACGTTCAGTGTACTCCTTGGTAGTCTTGTAACTTATTCTACTTTTCTAAACTTAATTTCGGCACATTGGCCGTGTGATAAATAGCCTTGTTACAAGGCCTTTGTATTATACGCACGATTACTTGAACATATCTCGTAAATCTAGATGGATTATTGAGTCCATAGCAGTCTTGGGACAATTCCCTATTTTCACCACATTACTTGCTCTACAGTGAGTAGGCTAAAGATTACTAAGGAGGAAACGTTGTTATGTAGGTCTACATCCATTTCAAGTTTATAATTTGGTTAACTAGTCGTGAGAATAGTATTAGCATTGATATCACTGCACCGTTAAATTGGTTTTACTCGGAACTTTCGTTTGATTTATTGTTTTTTGCCCTAGAAAGGGAGACAACGTAGCGCTCTAGTTTGTTTACAACTGTGCACAGCAACAATCATTATTTCAGGTAAGTACTGAGAAAGCCATGGCACCAAAGCTAAAGCCACACATAATAGTTTTGGGGAAATAGCTAATAAGCCTTCAGACAATGCACCTTGACTGACATGTCAGTTATGGTAACGTTTAGGGCCTATATCCCATTGTGGTGCATGTAGACTAACGGGTCTATACTGTAATTAGGGGAAATGTGTATTTATGCATTGGGACACACTGTCTGACAAGAAGGGATAATAGCTAAATGTGACAGTGATGATGGAAGGTTTTGGATCTCTCTCATTCTCTCTATCACTGCTTTAGCTAATTTGGGTGCAGCAGCTGTATCAGCGCCGCCCAACAGCATCCGACACAGCCATAGCTCTCCTCTGCCATCCTCTAGTCCACACAGTGAAGGCATGATGTTTGAACACCAAGAGGGACAAAATAGCCTCACAGCAGGGCTTTTTGATATCCTTCATTGGAATCGTACTATTGAGAGTCACCGCAGCCCGCACTATTGACAACCTGTTCATGTCCTGCCACTGTGATAGATGGGCAACTGGATAATGTTAGAATGAGTTAGCTTAAGCACATTTTGAGGGATAGTTGTGTTAGTGTATTGACTGATGTTGCTCTGAACTTTGTGCCTTTTCATTTCATTTGAGTGGAGAGGCTGACAATAAAAGATTTTGGCAAGCTCACTGCGTCAAGCAAGTTCGCAAAGAAAAAGTAGGCTAGTAATCAAAAATGGATCATTCAAAGATATGTGTGAAGGCCACTGTACAGGCTGTTCTTCTGTACAAAGCAACTTTTTTCTTGCACGTTTTGGAAACCAGTTACAAGGTGCTTCACTCTATGAAATTACAAACTGATAATACTTGCAGCAGATTTTGGAGTTAACAATTAGATTAGCTTAACAATGTAAATACACAATGTATTCTGTATAAAAAGCATAGCATAAAAAGCATAAACATTTTGAGTAATTTAATGACAATGTTGCATACAATATGCAATGTTGTGGTTGCATACAATACCCAT
>JAVQJS010034788.1:0-22227 GCA_036024795.1 Galaxias rostratus
GCTTCCCCCTGTTCAAAGCAAGAAACTGAACGACTGTATAATTAATAACCTCTTTGATCATTGAAGTAAATCAAAAGCATGAAAAATCCTTCCAGAAGTCCACAGCACACCAATGACCCTAAAGAATGTAGCAGGAACACTGCACTGAGAGTCACACAGTCCCGAGTTGTTTTCTCTTCTTCACTCAGACATGATGGCAGTGGGGTGTGACCTGAATGGGGCCCACTACGAGAACGGCCAGGCCTTCCAGCCAAGCCCCCTGTACAAGTGCACGTGCATCGCCGGAGCCATAGGCTGCACCCCGGCGTTCATTCAGAAACCCGCTGCTCTCCTCGGCCCGGCCCCGATGATGGGCACCAGGCCGGCGGGCCTCCGCAGCGCACAGGGCCCCAAGAAGAACCAGCAGGACACGACCTACATGGCCATGTCAGGTGTGTGTTTGAAGAGAAAACCCGGGGGGAGAATTGCCAGCTTCTTTTGTCTTGAATGCGCATGGCTGTCAAAGTAGGCTGTATGGAAAGGGCAGAAGGCGTTTGATTTGGTCGGGGTGCGCTTGGAGGGGATTGAACGTGACCAATTGCGGTTAGCGCTTGGAGAGGAAAGGTAAGCTGGTTAAAAGCAGATCGAGAGGGATCGTCACAAGTCACTTTTCTTTTACCAAATACGCCAAAGGCCTCGTGTGTATGCAGACTTTGATGTATTTTTAAGTCAGTTTCGCTTTGCTTGGCTTGGCTTGGCTTGAAAAGCAGGAAACATCCTGGTGTTTTCATACTAACTGAAAGGATATAGCCACATTTTGGGATTGATGTTCTTGACACTGGAACTACATAAATTGAATATGACTTCAATCACTGGCACATCAAGAGACCTCATCAATTCCGATTAAATATCCATGGGTTAAGATTCCTATACTGTAACTGAAACCATCTTGGCGTGCCAACAATAATTAATCTCCTGCTGCGTTGGTTCCAAATCATCTCTGGTGGGCCCAGCTTCCTTTCTCAAAGGCTCGGGGTTCGCAACCAGCAGGATTGGGTTTTGTGTGTGTGCAGCATGGCGGCTTATGGCTTCGCGCTGCGATTTGGCTGTTGACACGGTGCCATTTAACTGTAATACGGAAAGCTTACAGGGATCCTCCTTTAGTCTGGAAGAAGAACTGCATGATCCAGACCACCCCCTGGAGCCCGTGCTCAAAGACCTGCGGCCTGGGAATCTCCGTGCGGGTCAGCAACGACAACGGCAAGTGCGAGATGAGGAAGAACCGCCGGCTCTGCCTACTGCGTCCCTGTGGAAAGAGAGTGCTGAAAAATGTGAAGGTGACCAGCAAGCCCCGACACAATCTGTCTGTGTGTCTGTCTGCCTCTGGGTGCTGACAGCTCTTTGTGCAGACTCCAGGGGCATTTAAATCACCACTAAGTGTCACGTCTTTCCATAAGAGCAAAAATTAGAACAACCTTGAAATCTCTCCCTGTATGGGAGGTGGCACGGTGGCACTTAAGAAATTGCCGCATGACAAAGGGCTAACCGGATATATATAATGGCTTAAACATGCGTAAACATGTCTCAATGGCTTTTGTTTCTCTAGATCCCAAGGGGAAAGACGTGTCGGCCAAAGATCCAAGCCAACAAGGCAGAGAAGCTGACCCTGTCCGGCTGCGTCAGCACCAAGAAGTTCAAGCCCACGTACTGCGGCGTGTGCACGGACAAGCGCTGCTGCGTCCCCAACAAGTCCGGCATGGTGACCGTCAACTTCAGCTGCAAGGGAGGCGCCAACGTGCGCTGGAAGATGCAGTGGATCACGTCCTGCGTGTGCCAAAAGAAGTGCAGCGATCCGGGGGACATGTTCTCGGACCTGCGCTTTCTCTAGAGTCTAGGGGGAGCCATTTTAGGAGCCCAAAGACGACGGCACGGGTTTAAAAGGCCTCACGGTTCGCGGCAGTTGTTGGTGGGACGGTCCTTAAATGAAAGTATGGCTGTTTGCCTCTGGCTTACCGCCAATGGGCATATCAAACGGACGTGAAGCACCGACGTACTGTTCACCTCACTGAAGAAGAGGAGGAATGGACAGGGAGATTATCTTTGAGTATGGATTAGAAAAAGAGTTATATAAGAGACAGTGAAGTATCAGGTTACCTCATTGCATAGAGCAAGAGGGTTCGGACAGCAATGACGGCACTACTAGTTTGACAGCACCTTGTTAAGACTGGCAACCCTGAATTAGCACAAAGTAGAGTTCTTAACATATCAGAATATCTAATAGACTCAGGTAAAAATGTATGTTGTATGTTTTGTACCATGTGTTTGTTTCATTAGAATATTTATCACAGCAAAGTGGTTTTACAAGTAGGTAATAATTTATTTTTCTTTGGAAAAAAACGAAACTTAAATACTCATCAATTACTGATTACAGTAATGCTGTAACCTTTCAGGTTATACAAAATAATACAAAACATTTGCTTTCATTCATGAATAAAAACAACATTTTACATTTGCACCTATGGTATAAATAACCTTACGAGGGCGCAAACACACAAACACACACACACACTCAAACACACACACACACAAAGAGACCTTCACGTGGCAATGTTGAGCCTGGGAGCGTCTGGTATAAGTCGGCCCTTGGTGGCATCTAGATGACTGTACTCCTCTATCAGGGAGTTGAGCGAGGTGAGGGCCTCGGTGAAGCAGCTCTGCTCCATCCCGTCCACCTGGAGGTAGTGGTGCAGGTGAGCCTGAGGACATCAGGAGGACAAGTTTACTCCCGGACGCATTGAAAATGATGCCTCAATTGTTCTGAGTTGGCACTGTACACCAAAATATATTTACAGCTTTGAAATAAAAGTAATTCATAAAAACGTATTGTATTACTTGTACATATTTGTGCACGCGTTTGACGTCATGTGCAAAAGTGTATTTTCGTTCGTTCTATTTTTTTCATGCTGTTAGGCTTTAGCTATGATTGAACGCTCCCGCCTGTGACATCACAAAGGGCAGCAGGCACGGCGACCGACCTTCTTCTTGTAGAGCCTGCCGAAGCGCTCTCGAAGCTCCACGAAGGTGGGCTTCACGCAGGTGTTGTTGGCCAGGGCCAGCAGGGAGTGTGTGTGGCCCACGGGAGGCACGGAGCAAAGGCCCGTCTTCCAGCCCTCCTGGTTCCACGAGACAAAGGGCAACGTGGGCCGCAGTCTGGAGGGAGAGGGAGGAAGGGAAGGGATAAAAGGGAGAACACCCTGCACAACAGGCCGTCGTGCATGTCGATTTAGCAGGCTATGTTGCGAAATATTGTTGACGTGTAGGCCCACTGTGTTCAATGTGCACTGAGGCCTCTTTGGGTAGGGGTGGGGGTGAGTATTTTCCCCTCTGATTTACACCACGGTCACGCACAGGTATGTGCTCTCATACCAGTTCCTGTTCCTTTTGACAACATGCCATGTGGAGGGGGCAAACAGGAAAAGAGGGGGGAGGCGTGCGCTGGGGCTGAATAGGCCAGTCATGAATCACAGTGGCTGACCACCAGCTCTGAATGGGAGCCCTATGTGTGTGAAAGGGAGGCACTGGGAAGGTCATCAGTGGGTCTGTGGGGGGGAGGGACTGTGCCGGCAGATAGAGGCGGCGGCTGTTCTGACCTCTCGATGTTGCGGCGAAGGTCGGACACCTGCACGTTGCCGCGCACCATGAGGGCACAGGCCAGGTAGAGGCTGCGCTTGGGGTCGGCGTGGATCAGCTGGTGGTCTTTGTTGAAGGCGTCGGTGAACATCTGATCCAACCTTGATTGTGCATGGATAAATTATGCAATTATGCCAAACAATTATAAAATAATGAATTGGTCTTAATAGAAATATTAATAAAACAAATCAAAACAGTAAATTCAGAGTAAGTGCTGTATGTAAAAAATATGGAATAAGTGAATTGTCTGGATGTTGGTAATAAAGGGATGTTTGATGTTCACCACTACAAAAAACAAAGACTACTTGCTAAGTGGGCAGAAACGGAGATCCAAATGTAATATTCTAAAGAAAACCAGATATGAGAAAGGGACATGCACTTCTTAAGAGTTATTCTACCAAGGCTGACATCAACGTCGCTTCAAGGTAACGTTTTACCTAAAGTGGTGACCATCAAAACATCCCAAGTCTGTAGATATCAATATTGGGCATTCTAAAAGAAAACTCATGGCGCAAAATGAACTTATCAAAAAGGATTCTTTGACAAAGTGGGTTTTTACGAGTGACCGCTATGTGGAGTGAGGCAGAGGGTGCGGATGCAGTGGCGCACCTTCGAGTGGGGATCTGGACATCCGACAGGGTGTAGAGGGGCGTGAGGCTGGACACCAGGTAATGCAGACGGGGAAAGGGGACCAGGTTCACGGGGATCTCGTTCAGGTCCATGTTGAGAGAGCCCTCGAAGCGGGCAGAGCTGGGGCACACAAAGAAGAAACAACATGGGAGAAAACATCCCCCCTCAGGCCCCCTGACCTTGGACGTTGCGCAATAGTGCCATTTGTTTCTCGTTGAGAGTGTCTGTCACTTCAGTTTCCCCCCTCTACCGGCTTGCCTTTGTTCTGAAGTTATAAACAGATGCTTATCCTGACAAGGAGGTTATGACGTCCAAGGGAAAACCTTGAGGTAACGGGCGCGAGGCACCCCTAAAAGACCCCTGGTCTCCTTGGTTACCTGGTGAGGTTGAGCAGCAGGTTGGCCACTATGTTGTTCATGGCATCGAAGGGCTTCTCGACTCCGCTCACCCCGCCCCGGCCCGAGATGATGGAGGAGTCCCTCTTGATCGCTGCGCCGGACATGTGCTTGATCTTGTTCACAATGTCTACCAGGGACTGCAGGGAAGCGCCAAACATAAGCAAATGAATCGGCTACTTGACTTTTGGTTGTGAACTCCACCCCCACGCGGCTCACACGAGCCCACACGCACACCTGGTTCTCCACGGGCAGCACACAGTCGGCGTGCTCCGTCAGCTCCCTCATGGCCAGGACGCTGTTGTAGGGCGAGGTGACCACATCGTCCTCAGCCGAGGGGTAGATGGAGGTGACGATCCGGGACACCTCGGGGAACTCCTCCTCCAGTAGGCTCAGCATGCGGGTCCCCAGGCCGGAGCCCGTGCCTGGCCCGGCGCAACGCAGCAGGGTCACACTCAAACCACACATAGCTATGCTGGAGAGTGCGACGACTTGTGAGGACAGCTCTGTATGGAGTGTTTGTGTGTGTGGTGAGGCCAACGTCTGCCTCTGCTGTAAGGGTCTCACCTCCACCCATGGAGTGAATCAGGAAAAAGCACTGCAGGCAGTCACAGTGTTCTGCCACCTTCCGCAGCTTGTCCACTATCTGCTCCTTGTAGGCAGAGCCGTACGTCAAGTGTCCAACTGCCCTAGACAGGTAATATGAAAAGGTCAAAACCATTAGGCTCAAATGTAAAGAGAATTTCTTGAGATTTTAAAACTTTACTTTTTTAGCACTTGTTTTAGTTAATTTGTTGTTGTTGCAATTTGTATATTCTTCCTTTAAAGAGGGCGTTGTTGGAAAAGAGACCTGGTCTCAGTCGGTTACTGGTGTTTAAACTAAATAAAATAATAATAACAATATCTATATTCAATAGTAATAGTAAATAAAGAACGAAAACCTTAGAAATAAATTCAGGACACATACTATGGGTAATAATACAGTTGTCAATAAAAATGTATATTACTGATGTAAAATATTAGAGGACACACTCATTTACAAACTAAAGTGTATAGTAAGTTACGGATGACCTAGAGAGCACAGGGCGTACGTAATTTTATGTCCACTTCTCTCAAACATTTTTTATAAATCTACTTCATGAAAAAATAAAAGCACAGTGACACAGATCACTTGTGAAAAGGTTTCCAAGAGGCCAAACGGGTTATTTTCCATCAAATTTTGGTTCATGCACTGGGTTTTTCTTGTGCATACTTCTGTCATCAGTCATGTATAATTTCAAGACTTGAAGAAAAGGTTGTAATGAAATTAAATATCAGAACAAGAAAACTTTCCCCTCAACATCTCTTATTCTAGAATGAGACTGAATTTGACAATTTGAACTCATTATAAACCTACCCTTCCAAAAGAGAAACAAGCCGTTTAATAGTCTAGACTTTACCCCTGGCCACGTGAGGTGGCACCCTGGGGTTTGGCAGTCTCTCACCAGTTGTTACCCGACCCAGAAACGTCTGTGAGGAGCTGGGCGCTGTCGAACACCTCTCTCAGAGGGCCTTGCAAGATCTCATTCACCACGCCCTCCTCCATGTCCACGAGAACCGCCTGCGGAGAGCCATTCCTCATGTCAGAGGGTGTGAACACACACACACAGTCCCACAAATCATTAGAGTGAACAGGTCACACACCCACCCACCCACACACACACACCCACACACACACACACACACACACACACACACACACACACACACACACACACACACACCCCCCCCCCACACACACACACACGTATGCACGTACGCACTCACACACGCACACACCAAAGGTTACCCTGGCCTTCAGTGATCGGATCGTCTCGCCCGTAATGTTACCAGCACCCCCGTTGTGTCTCCTGGAAAAGCACATACAGAAAGACAATTGTATAAGCGCCACATTGGGTATACTGAGCAGTCACGTTTCCAAGATTGTGGTGATGTCGGTGGTGTTAAATGTATCAAAGCAAGATGCCTATGAGGATCCAATTACCGAGAGTCCACATTTCGGAAAAAACTGCTCAGCGCCTCATCATATATACCCTTCTGAAAGTGAACAATGAGAGACATGTTAAAGATATTCTTAACAAGATAATTAACCACAGTGATGTGATAAACCAACTGGTCCAACTTCAAGTTTCAGTTCACACACCAGGAACTAATATCAAAAATAAAAAACCAACTATGGTTTTGGATAACTCCCTGTGCCAAGCAGTGCTACACCTATGTGGAATGTGGGCTCACACATATTATATGCTTGATCAACTATAAACACAAAAATCAAATACCACAATCTTATACAACTTACCATAAAAAAATCTGGCCAACAAGTTAATCTTCCATACAAAAAGAGAGAATAAACCAATTCTGACGGAAATTAACTTACTTTATTGACATGTGCATGTTCCCTTAAGGCAAGATCCCAAAACCTGCAACCAACTTGGTTGCCACACTGTCCAACTAAAGGAAATAGAAAATGTCATTCACCTCACGATATTGCAGATTGCATTATGCCTGGTTGTATGTGTGGTGTCAAGAAAGGCATTTTATTAAAATGAGATATTAAGAATAAAACAAAAAGGTCAAATAGGTTGCACGCTAGCTGAATCATAAAGCCATGCTTTCCCCCCTTAAATGCTACTTTTTCAGTTAAAGATTTGCCTGTATTGTGCTAGTTAGATGGTACATTATCAATTCAGCTGCAATAATATTGCTAGTTTAATTAGCTGCCTAGACCTGCACCCCAGATTGTAATTGACGCACGGTATTACGTCAGATAACTCCCGATAAACCTGGTCATATCTCAGGAAAAGGTACTCACCTTGTACTACTACCGATTGTGTCATTGCAAATAATCAAGTGGACAAATTTATTTTTGTATCATCAATGTATCTAACGTTAGCTATTTTTGCAGGGAGAAGGCAGTTTGAGGTCCGCGCCACAACAAGACTTGGTCGTACAATGATGACGTCTTGTCATGGAAACGGAAGGCTTACAGCTTCCAATTGCACTGTCTAGCCGGTGCACTAGTCTAGTGCGTTCCTACAAACTGAACTTCGCAGAAACCTCAGTTGTTTTCACCAGCCTGAGTCATATTTGGGGTAATAAATAATAGTAAAAAAAATATTGCAACAAAACACACATTTCTTCCGTAATAATATACACTTATATGCAATTACTAGTATATACTCTAGATGGCAGTGCACGTTACAATTAACTAGTAAACAACAGGTGCACGCTCGATAACTAGAACATCTTTACGTTTACATAGATTTCTGGGATCATACAGCAGAGCAATCAGAGCTATTTCTAGCCTATTAAATAATGTCCCTTCAACATTATGTTTTAATGCTAGTTAATATATAAATCGTCTTGAGTAAACAAATTAAAGTTTCTGCGAATGTAAGCATAAAAACAATAATTTTGGGGGAAAGAAAAGAGGCAAACACATTTTATTCAACAAAATGAGAAAGACGAGTTACATAAAAATGTGCTCTTTGAGGTTTCAAAGTGTAGTGGAAGTATTCAGAGGGACAGAGGGGAACTAAAGAAAAAATAAGGAGACTTTGGATTGTCATAACACAGAAATTGAAGACTTAAAGTAAAATTGTCCTTGAAAAAGGAGATATAGGCTTCATGCCAGAAAGTATTGGTCCCAAAAATGGCGTCCATATTGCCCTGATAAGAGGTGAATACTGCGGGCATAAGGCTCATTGTTATCCAAAAAATTATATATGCTTACAGTGGCAACATTTGAATGATTCTTTTTGTAAAATAAACACAAGTAAGAGTATTGTTACAATGTATCAAGTAAAAAAAGTGAAACATAAAAAACAACACAGTGAAAGAAAAAAATAACACAATATGAAAAAATGAATTGGTGCTTTATCTCTTAGTGAAGCATTGTCATAAAAAGTTGAAATGAGGCTTATGTTGAGTCAGTTTTTGTTGCCAAGAGGAAACGGAGACGATTAGTCACAGATCTGTCAGGCTGCTGGACAGGAGCCAACGCTGACCGCCCCGCTTACAAGTGCAGCTTTGCTGAGGCTTACTTCGCTGCCATTGATTGTCAGGTTCCTCAGGCAGCCAATGTAAGGTGTCCTGAGGGCAATGCCCTCTGGGAGAAGAGAGTCTACAAGAAATAATGGAAAATCAAATTACTCATGCTTATTTGCCGCAATTGATATCCGTCATCTGGGGATATGCTGTAATTTGTAGATGCAATCATTTTATCATATTCATAGGATAACAATACATTGTCAGCAAATCTGTAGATGACTTTGAGCAGCAACAATGTTCCCACCAAACCATGTGGGACACTCTAAATCAGTTCTACGGCAAGATTGCCCTATTCACTTCTTCTTTTCATTTGGAAATCTAAAATTCAATCACCGCAGTTTTGCTTGATGGCCACTAACCTGGGGCTCCACCAACGAACACTGGGGTCAAAGTTTTCAAAGAGCTGGGGTTGAGAGGTCCCACCACATGATTGACATCTGAGTCCACATCGAGCTGGACAACATTGGCATCGCGGATCACTGGGAGCAAGTGAGACGGCAGACGTTAACCCAGTGTCTGTCAGACATATCGATGGGCCGTGTGGTTCTGTATTTAGACTAGCCATGCAGCAAAACAGGGGGTTGACTCACCAGAGATTCTGTGCCAGCTTCCATCACATAATCCCTGTTTAGGAGTTATACGAGTAAAGAACTCTCGCACCCCATTGTTCACCAGGACCACTACCTACAACAACATACATTCATAGCATGTGTCGGTTAGACCTTAATGGTTAGGCTTAAAAGTCTTACTGCATTTGCATCAACCATGACTCACCACCCCTTGTTGCATGTAAACAGTGAAATACTCCTCTTCTGCTGTGAAAACATGCAGTAGCACACCAGATGCCACTCGAGGGCGCACTTCCACCGCCAACTCGAATTTCTGCCCCAATTTGAATGTCTCATCTAAAAGAGAATTGAGTAAAAATAGGTTGGTTGAAATAGTGTTGGCGTGGAGTGTTTGCACAGTCAGAACCTTGACTTTAGTTCCTTTAACCTGGCATACTTCGGTATACACTTTCAGTCCTCTGAGGTATGCATATGTGAGAATCCGAGCCGACCACAGTGGGGTGTGAAATTGTTCAGTGCCCATTCAACAGCTGCAGCTCAGCTCCTGAGACCTTGGGACCTTGCCTGTACTTTCCACCAATGCACATTTTTACTGCAGCTGCACTGGGAATATTGTATATCTCTGTCCTAACCAGAATATTTGCTTCCACCTCACAGTGGTTGAACGGTTGAGTGGGTTTTCACGTTTCAAAAAAGATAACATGCCGTGCGATACATCCGATACATTGCTGCCAAACAGCGCTGGCTGTTGTTTGTTTGAAACTCTTCCATAATGAGCAGCGTGCCATATCAATGTGGCAGCATTATGGGAACAACATTGCAACAAATTCATTTTTGCACCGTTTTTGCACGGTTTATTTAATACGCAATTACATTTCAGGTATATCTGGAAGAAGCAGCCAGAGACGCCTCTAGGACGAGAATCAAATGTGTCCAATCTCTGGTTGCCATTTCTAAACTGAATACGCAAACAGGGCTCGCATATTACCCAAGACAACGTATCCGCCTTCCTGGGAGAAGTATGTCCCCAGTTCAGCGAGGCCCTCAAAACACGGCGTGACTCCGAAGGTCTGTGACGCGGGTGGCAGCCTCTGGCCGTCCAGCCGAATGTCCTTCACACAGCCTGTGAAGCTGTAGGCCGAGCTTCTCTACAGGAGGCAATACAGAACACAGAGAGTATCAGTCGTCAGTATGAGATCAACAGGAAGGCAGACACACAGACACAGGATGTTGTCGTGCAGGGGTTCAAAGGGGGAAGGGGTCACAATAGTAGTTTCCTGTGGGAACCATATCAACTACACACAGCGTTGTGAAATAGCTGGATCCCTTTTGTTGTGACCATATATGGTACAGTGGGTGTCAGATAACACTGGAACACAGTCAGTTGTAAAGCAATGTTTGAAAAGGGTCAGGAATTATTTTTTTATCTTCCTCTATATTCTTTGCCCCTCTTTCATGTGTTTCTAAGGGTTTCTGCTGACTGTCATCATAGAACTTTTCCACCCAGTTGTATCCTCCCTTTGCCTTTAAGGCTGGTTCCCAGGGCGATTATGTTGCGTACCTGAATATTCTTTAGAGCCAATCCTGGAGGCACCCCTCCCACGTAGAGCGGACCGTTGACATACCAGGAGATGTTGCTGCCCTGAGCTCTATCCTCCAACACCGTCAGTCCATTCATTATTAATCGACCCATATTACCATCACGAATAAAAGCCACCTGTGGCAGGGGGGAGAGAGGGTGGATTGCTAGGAATGTGAGCGGGCATCTTGGCCCATGTGACAGACCGACAAAAACAAAACCCGTGTATTTTCGAGAGTGGAATAAATACATAATGGACTCACGTCATGCCACGCTCCGTTGTTGACCTGCGTCCTGCTCCTGACCTTCACCCGGTGAAAGCCCAGGTTGAAGGTGAACACCAGCTTCCCGTGGGCCAGAAAGAGAGCCATGAAGTTGTCCTCCTGCTCGTCCGACACGTAAAAGATGAGGCCGAAGGGAGACTTGGTCCTCAGGGACAGGGTGAAATGGGACCTGGGACATGAAAGCGGGCATTGATCTAAGAGTAGTATACAGAGCCACTGGTACAAAATATTTTGGCAATTCCATTCCACATGTTTCAGTAGGTCCCGCTTGTATGGCCTTGTCTTTGGAGTTGTATCCCGAGTGCTCTCTTCGGCGCCACCTACCTTTCGGAGAGCGACTGGGAGACGTCGGGATACTCGTGCCGGCTGTTGCTGATGCCGCCGTAGTGGTGTGCGTGGCGGCTGGCTGGGGGGCGGTAGGACAGGTTACAGGGCACATTGTCCGTCTCCAGCGGCTCCTGGCCAGTGCTTCTCAGTCCAATCAGACCCTGTGGCAGGCTGGACTTATCACGACCAACCTTATGGAAAAGAGCAACGCTGTGTGGCTTAGATTATGGAGTCACCTCGGTACACAAGCTTTTAAGCCCACGGCAATATACTCCACAGTGATTACTGCACACTCGGCTCTCTTTATGCATATTGATGTTACGCGTTTCCCACAAGCTGATTTTTACATGAGCTATTTAAATACCACACCCCCTAGGGCTGGAAACTTCATTAAGTGACCAAAAACTCTCTCTCATTATACCTTCCTGGACTGGCTGTGTTTGGGCCCTGAGGAGTCTTTGTTTTGCTTTGCCAGCAGGGCGGAAGGCGGTCGTTCTATTTGGCAGTCCTGGAGGGACGTCTGGACTTTCTCAGTGTACCTCTGGAAGTCCTCGGGCTCAATGTCCCTGTCTTGCCTGCAGAAGAGAGCGAGAGAAAGGCACAGAGAGAGAGAGAGAGAGAGTGTGTATAAGCACGGGTGGGAGTTGATGCAAGGACAGTGCTAAAATAAGCAACATCCTTGGAGACAAACTCTATAAACACCAAACTCTTGTCCCCATGGAACTAAACTCAGTGCCCCCACTACAACCCCTCAGCTTGTTGTAGCTGTGTTTGTTCTTCTGACTTTTCTTGTCTTGCATACCGATCGATTGCCGGCTTCTACACTTGCAGAAACTAGTGCCAATCCTCAATTAGCTTGATCCCAAAAGTGTACTTTCTCGGGCCACAGAGTATATTCAATGAAAGGTTTTTTTATTTGTTGGCTATTGACAAAAGATATTACATAATGGATAAAAAATAATAATAAAAAAAGTCAATGATGTATCCAATATATGCAGTGTTCTTCCTGTTCTAGTGAACGTGTTCTTAACTTAAGACTCTTGTAGACTGCAGTGTGCATACCTGTTTATGTAGGCATAGCTGATGCAACCGGAGAAGTTCTTCATGGAGCTGCTGGGCGACCCTCCAAAGTAAAAGCTCCTCTGGGTGGCGGGGGAGGAGGACACAGAGGACGGACGCTTCTTCTCGTGCTTATCTTTGTCGTCCACCACCAACTCGTACCTAAGGACAATCCAGTTAGCTTTACAGTTCAAGCGTAAAAAATTACATTTAATAATTCAACTGCACACGTGGAATGCTTTCGCAAGCAACCGTCCAACACAGTATATGACAGTTCATTACAGGATCACATTTAATTACAGGATCAGCAGAAACGAAATCCTTACTTTTCGTTGTTTACCGTGGCCACTATAAAATGAGACCGTCCATCGTTGTACTGTTTGGATTTGGATTTTACTTTGGTGCCCTTGGCGTTCAAGACCACTGCGCCATTCTCCAAAGAGATGCTGAACTCGTCACTCTAAAAGAGAGGGAGAGTCATAGTCCACTGGGTGAGATATTCTCACGTGAAGAGACCCTTATTTCAAATGTCAAGATTCACATGTGTTGCTAAATCCACATACCCCTTCTTTGTGGTAGAAAAGAAGTCCAGTGGATTGCTCAGTTCTGAAGTTCAGGCCTCCCTCAAAGGAATCGAAGGGAGAGATCTTTGCCGTCGATCCCAGGTAGCCTTCCCCATTGAAGGAAGCTTTGCGGGACATCTGCAAATCAACAAAATGGCTCAGTCAGCAATTATCCAAGACAGGTAGTAGAAAAAAACATTAAAGCTCCACCCAGGTCTCATTACTTGAACTGAAAATACTGTAAGAGGAATATTGGTGACACATTGTGACATGCCATGCCGTGTCTAGGAAGAAGAGGCCGTTGTGTATGTTTCGAGAGGGGAACACTCACAAAGGACTCCTCGGGGCAGCCACTGCTGATGCCAATTGTGCCTGGCTCCTCCAGCAAGTTGAAGTCTTTCTTCTGGAACTGGAAGCCCTTCACGCAGCCCTTCAATCCCACTAGAGAGCTTAGCTCGGTCCTGGGGAGGGATTCAATGGGTCGTTAGCCTGCACAGTAAGCTTGCATTCTTCAAAAGTCTAAGGGGCTTTACCTACTGAAACAGCAACAAAAAACACCACCTGCTCTGTGATACTATTATGTTTGCCTTCGTTATAATCTTGTGAATATGCTTTTAGAAATATATTACAAGTTGACAGCCTACGAGTTTATGAATGATTATCTCGGCATTGTGTTGGTGTATGGCGTGTGCGCTGGGCTACGTAACCCACCTGCTGTGCAGGATGTTTGAGGGAGCCCCGCCGATGTAGATGTCAGCGAAGGGCAAAGTGGTTTTCTCATTCTCCATGGACTTCACGTGACTCTTGTCTACCAATAGGATCACCTTCTTGGACTGATGATAGATCACGGACACCTGGGAGCGCAAGAGAGAGGAAGTCATTGCAGTCGCAATGAGAGACGACCGGTTCTTTCAAACGGCACGACAACAATTGGAGGAAGGCCCCTCAGGGAGCGCAAAGAGGTCAGGGTAATTTACCTCGTGGTAACGGGCGTCGTTAATCTGTAGTTTGGCGGAGGTGCTCTCCATGACTATAGGGCCACTGCTGAAGCCAAAGTCATAGGTGAGACTCAAGAAGCCCTTCTTCATTTCCAACAGGAAGAATTTATCCTGAAAGATATTTACGTGCATCACAATTGGAGGCAAATCAAAAAACGAATAAAGTGCTGATTTTATCCCCGTGTGTAGTATGATTTTTAAAGGAAATTTATATAATTGGACCAATACAATGTTTCATGATGAGGGGGACTATTTTCAGCTTACCCCGTTAACCATTAGGAGGAGGATGCCGTCGTTAGCAACCGTTCGAACAGCAATGTCAAACCTGGTGACAACGCCAAACTTGCCCCTCCTCTCCATGTTATTGATCAGTGCATACCCTGTTCCATCAAACAGGTAGCTGGCAATGCGACTTTGAGAGAAGGCCAACTTGTACCTGGGAAAAGAACATTTCAAATGGGTTATTTACCGACAACTAATTCTTTCAATCAGAATATTCAGATTGCATTTAAAAAAATTCTACTGTATATAGAAGATATAAAAGATTTACGTTACAGCAATAGAATTTAGAGGATTACATAAATGTGATACCTGGGACAAGGTTTTGAAGCGGCTACATTCATTTTGTGGGTCTGTTTGTAGTTGTATAGACTGATGACATCATTGTTTAATGAGGCCAACTCGATGCAGCCTACAAATGGTGCGAGAGCTAATGGTGGTGGAAGCTACAGCATGCGGAAACAAAAAACGGAAACCCTAATTAGAAGAGCTGAATGGAGGATGGAGGGTTTTGAAAATGCAATATTATTAAACAGAAAAGAAATATTTTCAGGGTTGAATGATAGTTGTGTTGAAATACTTGAATTAAATTAAATTACATACCTTCACATCAACAGGTACACCACCCACAAAGAAGACAATGTCTTTGGGGTCAATGTCAAACATCGAGTCGATGCCCACGGCCTCTCCTTTCTGGATGAACTTCTGCTCATCGGTGGAGGTCTGACTCGGAACGGTCAGGAACAGTTTTCCGTGTCGACCCAGCCTGCCGCCAGGGAGCACAAAGGAGCATTACACCACAGTCCATTCAACACAGCCTGTTAAAGATAAACCAGACTCACACCGGTCCCAGTGCCGGCTGCTTTAGACAGCTATGCTCAGGCTGCTTTACCATTATCCTGTACTGGAGGGCTTGCGTGAAATGTACTGTGTGCACGTCGATGAGCTTCTGATCCGCATTGAAAACCATTGCTGTACCTCTCTACTTTGACATAGTTGAAGACCGGGGGCCACTGGCTGACAGGTTTTGACCCCAGGGGGATCTCCACGTCTTCACCTCCAAGGTTGTACACGTACACCAGGTTGTCGTTCTTGATGGCCAGACCCATGTAGTCCTTGACCCCCTGGAACCATAGACAGCAGTCAAATAGGACATGCAATATACTGTTTTATGCATGAGAGATCACTTCTCATGGGGCCCACAATATACACAACCCTGACATGTTATAAAATGTTGCTTTCACAAAAGAGCCCATGTCCTCATTAACATATTGCTCTGCACACAAACACTGCTGCATAATTTACAGAATTGGGGGAGTCACCGGGGTGAAGCATCTTGTCGAGAAGAGAATCCCAAAGAGGAGGGCCCTACTGGCTCGGGGGCAACGGCATTCATGTTAATGACCCCCCACCCTTTCCACCCTTTCCCCCCTCTAGACTTTGAAGACACATACTATTGTCACAGGCATCTCCTAGAGACCCCGTTTGAAAAGGCAACTGTCTGCCCTCAAAGGCCCTGTTTGGCTGCTTACACGTTCACAACAAACGATTCATCTCCACAAGCTGCTCTGCCCCTTTCATCCGGGCCGTCCTGAGGGTAGAAGTCTGTGAAGTCTTAAAAGCAGATCTGGGCCATGGGCCCTCTTACTCTCTCATCCGCCCTCCCCTCTATCCTTCCCATCCAAAGATCCCCTTTTTGTAGACACGCACACTGAGATCAATAGAGCTGCTGCAGCATGTGCTGGATGGCAAAAAGAGCCAGGCTACATGGCCTAGTGCCAACCAGGCGCTGTTTTCCCTTATTCTTTAGCTAGTTTCAAACAAGATTTTGTTCACCAGAATCCCTTGCTGCAAGCAGACTATTCCCTAACTCTCAGTTCCCTCCAGGATTGCCTTGGTCCTAGTCCCCTTTGCCAGTGGGACCCGTTCCCTCGTCCTTTGGTCCTTGTTTCCTCACATTCCTATCGCCCAGGTACAGGATGAAGCGGTCCTCGATGGGGTCCTTGTCAGGGTCCACTCGGATGAAGAGACTGATGGATGTGACCGTCTTGAGCTCCTCCATGTTGGTGTGAGGATACACTTCCACAGATGACAGGCCGTTGAACTTCATTGACACCTGGACCTATAGTTGCAAAACACATAACACGTAAAGAAATTAAGAATACTGTATGTTTTTGACACAGTGTATCACCAGTGGAAATGCAAAAGGTTATACCGTTATTTGTACGTTATCAACTAGTCCTCACCTTTTTAGCCACACTCCTAGCCTGCGCTATGAGCTTTCTGATCCTGAGGATGTTAGTGGTGACGTTGTTCACAGGCTTTTTCTCCTCTACTACTTTCAGCTTGTCCAGCAACTCAGGGACCAGAGCTTTGAGGTTGTCCACTGAAAGGAATCCCCCCAAAATGAAAAGTAAACACATTCGTCTATGGATCATTTATACCCGCTAATATCAAATACACTGATATGTTGCACAATTATAGTTTGAAGGATGGATTCAAACATTAATTTAATTCTTCCATATCCCATGATCACGAATGCACAGAATTTAAATGACAAATGAAATGTTATGAAAATGCAACATCTGGACGAACGAGCTCTGTGCATGTCCGTGTTCGCACCTGCTTCGCCTGCGGAGAGGACGGCCCTCTCGAAGGCCGTGGTGGAGTACTCGTTGTTCCCCATGTTCCTCGCCCATTCCTCCACCTTGGTGCTGATGGGCGTGATGGCCTGCAGAACCTCCATGGAGCGGTTCAGAGTGGCCTCGGCCACCTCCTGCGTGAAGACCAGGCGCTTCGCCGTGCGGTCTGCCATGGCCCGCCGAGAACAGCAAGATGGACACGAGCACAACGTTTAATCCACGACGAGGTCATCGAGAAGCGTCGAGAACAAATAGAAGTGCTCTTACCTTTGTGAATTCCGTTGATGTCCTTCACTACTTCTGAGAGAATTCGGGTGTTTTTCTCAATCGCCTCCTGGGTCTCCTCCATGTATTTGATTTTGTCAAGCACCTCAGCCTCCGACTCTATACAAACCAACATGTATACACCCAATATTTGCTAATGTCAAACATCACACGGATTCTAAAAATAAAATATCACATTTATGTAAGTTTGTTTACCGAGTTGTTCCGAACGCAGAGAAACGGACTCCTTGAAAACGTTGTCACTCTGCGAGGTCAATAACTCAAGCTGCGTATTGATCCCGGAGATGGCCTGAAACACGAAAACAGCCGAGAGATGGGAAAAACACATCGATTGAGAGTGGCTGTGAATCATAAAAGGTCAATAAGCCTGTGCGCGGATGCATACATCTTCAGCTCTGCTGGCGAGATCCAGGGTTGTCAGGGAAGTGATGTTGGCGTCGTCAGTGTACTTCACGATGTTGTTGTAGACGTTGGCCGCGCTCAAAGCCCTCTGAACGAAGCCGTTGGCGTCGCTGCGTTGCAAATCCCTGTGACGACGAGAATGCACCCCGGTGAACAAAATCTTTACGGGCACGCCGTTTTCATTCCTAACAACCCGAGTAATCCCCTCATTTATTTCGGAGTTAATTTCTTACCAATAAAAAGCTGTGCATTAGACAAGCACATGACAACTTCTTAAAGTAGGATTGATCTTAAAGTAAGAGCAACCCAGTTTCTAAAAAGTCAAAGTAGCAGCAATACAGTGAAGAGAAAGATGACTCATTGTTGTGGTAGGCGGGATGTCACGGTAAAATGGCGGCTCACTCTTCCAGCGCGTTGGCCCGTCTCTCCAGCTCCTCGGCGTGCTTGCTGGCCTCCTCCACCAGGTCCCGGTTCACCAGCGACAGCTTCTCCGTCTTCTCCGTCAGCAGCTGGCCGGCGCCGTCGATTGCGGCGTGGTACTCGGTCACGTTCTGCACGCACAGCCAATTCCCAAACCCCAGTTAATTCTAATACCCCCCCTCAGGGCTAACATAATGGAGAGCCGCTCGGCTGAGGAAATGGGGAGCTGTTTAAAGGGGCGCCTGATTTCTCAGCCTCACACGGCGTTCATTACAGTTTGGCCACTGGTGGGAACTTGTAATAAGACAGTTTGGGACTTCGTTTTGTGCGAATTCGTCCAACTAATAACACATAGTGCGTATGGCCGTCCATAGAGCCGGGTGGGTTACCTGCACGAGGGCGTCCACCTCAGCTACGGTCCTCTGTGTGTCGGAGATGATGTCCTGCGCCATCCCCAGGGTGGTGTTCACAGCCCCGAAGTCCTCTCCAAGTCTCTGCTGCTTGGCCTGTTGGAAACAAGGAACACACCGTTACCGGACACTAACATGGAATACTTGTGGTACAGTACACTGGCCACTGGATTGGCTACTATTTCATAGCTTCACCTTATAAACTTACTAATTCTAGTATTTTGTGTGTTTATGCGTGTGTGTGTGTGTGCAGGGGTGGCAGCTTGTTTCACTAGAACCTATTCAGCTTTAAAAAATGTATTGTTCCACAATAACATGGCATGTTATAGTAGCATAGCAACCAAACAGCAGGGGTCCTACGGCTGCAGCTCGAGTGGACCAATCAGTGGTGAGGCACAAGCAGTCCTAGATTATGGGAGGCCAGTGTTTGGACAGTGCACCATTCATGGCGTTGATTTACAGCAGAGGGGGCCCTGGTTTGTGGAGATCTCAGTGTGAGATAACCCTCGCTCCCCGTGGCTGCTGGAACTGGCAGCACCGCCGACCCCTCGCGTCTCCTCTGGCAGAACAACGCGGATCGCAACCCCACCCACACACACAGCCTCTTAAATCTGAGCTCCAAGCCAGGCCAGGAATGTGAGACGGACTGCAATCTTCCATATATCACATTTCAAATTCAGTTGGAGATCATGTGTGAGAGGCTCCCTTATGGCCGATACTGTAGCATTCCTAAAACCTAAATTCCTAAAACGACAACAATCTGCATGCACTAGGCAAATACCAATGCTTTGGCTCAGGATATCAGCCTGGGAAATGAGTAGTGCTGCTAATAACCCCACATCCATTTTGGACCTCCTAACCATACCCATCCTCCTCAGTTGGCTGCTGGTTTCTGTTCCCAGCAGTGCCCACGGCAAGGTGGACTCTGGGAACCTCACCACCCGGGTCGGCTGTCGCTATCATCCGCACACACGGCAAAGCAGCAAACAGCAAACTCATCAGTCTCAGAGAACGACGGGATAGCCGCCTCCCCGGGAGAAAGTAACAACTCAACGCCTGACACGTTTTCATAGGAGATAAAGGCAAGACGGAGGCCAGGAGAAGTCAACACGGCCGACCTCCCCCGCACGTGTCTGGGCCGGCGGCTGGATACTTTGACCCAGGCTGCTATCTCGCCGAGATGGACTAATGAAAGCATGTTGACAAACCCGGAGAGGAGAGACACCAGGGAGTTGGGGAAGAGGTTTCAGCGAGCCAGGGAGTCTGGAGAGAGGAGTCAGCGGGCCAGGGAGTCGGGGGAGAGGAGTCAGCAAGCCAGGGAGTCAGGGGAGAGGAACCAGGGAGTCAGGGGAGAGAAGTCAGCGATCCAGGGAGTCAGGGGAAAGAAGTCAGCGATCCAGGGAGTCGGGGGAGACGAGTCAGCGAGCCAGGGAGTCGGGGGAGAGGGAGAAGGAGAGCGGTACAGGGAAGCACTGTGACCCCGGCCTGGGTACCTCATTCCTCTGGAGCTTGAAGGTGTTGGCCTTGTTCCGGTCCCCCGTCTCCTGGACAGTGTTCTCGGCCTGCTGCAGAATCTCCTGAGCCTGGGCGAGCTTGGCAGCGTTGCGAGTCAGCATCTCGCGCTGGGGGGACACGCGGCCCTCGATGCTCAGCATCTTCTTCTCCAGCTGACGGACACGCCTGAGCACTGGGGGGCGGAGAGATAGCGTTCAAGTGTGCGCGACTGCAGGATGATCACTGAAACAGTGTGTTTGTGGGTATGTGTGTCAGTTTGTTTTGGGGCCTGTCTGTTTGTGTGTTTTATTGTGTGTGTGTGTGTGTGTGTGTGTGTGTGTCAGTGTTTTTCATTTTGTGTGTGTGTGTGTGTGTTTGTGTGTGTGTGTGTGTGTGTCAGTGTGTGTCAGTGTTTTTCATTGTGTGTGTGTTTGTGTGTGTGTGTGTGTGTGTGTGTGTGTGTGTGTGTGTGTGTGTGTGTGTGTGTGTGTGTGTGTCAGGTCCTCACAGTCATGGGCCTCGGTGGACTCGTCAGTGGCGGTGGGCTCCAGCGGGGAGAGGTCCAGTGTTCTCATCCAGGCCACCATTTTTATGGCCGCAACCGAGTTCACTCTCACCATCTCTGGGTCCACCTCCCGCTGCACGCTGTACAGCTCCCAGTCATGGATCATCTCTACAAACACGGGAAAATACAGGGATTACGGCTGGCACATACTTTCACTGCTCTCATTGGACTCACCAGGTGTTCACCAACGGTCGAAACCTAAAAGTCTAAACCTAGTAAAAAAACAAACAAATTCTCTACAAAAAGGCAGGTCATCAAGGAAATTAATTTGGGTAGAGTTTTGTTGTTAAATATAGTATATGGTAAAGACAGCTGTACACACCATAACCTCCTCTAACGTGAACAACTGTGTACCTTCGATGAGGAAATTGAGAGCGGTGAGGTTTGTGGTTAGCTGGTCCGCCAGTGTGAAGCTCTGTGTGGTCTCATTATCCACTCTGTCGCCCAGGGACATGACTATACTCTCCTGTTACGATGCCCCCCCCACACACACACACACCGACCCACACACACACACAAATAACACACAAACAAATCAATGACCCAGTCAACGCACCCGTCAAGAACTACCGACGTACTAAAACAAAGCAATCCTTATTCTAGGGCAACGCTGCATACAGCTAGGCCAAGAGGGAACGAAAGCACTTGAGGTCAATTTTCATGTCAACCGCAATTTGTCTGGGTCAATAGCGACTGTCTATAAAGGAAAAGACTTCCTGTGCAACATAGGTTGACAGTCTGGCTGGAATGCAGGTTTGAGGACTGAGATTATCGTGTCAGACGAGTGACAGAGTTGCCAACTGACCATGTCTCCTAGCGGTCTCATGTCAGTGACCACAGTGGCTATAGCTTTCTCCAGCTCCCCAGTCTTGGCCCTCATCACCACCGACTTGTTCTTCCAGTCCACAAACTGAGTCTGGAAATGTCAAAAGAAACCAAAAGAGGACGTGTTAGAACATGAAAAGTGTAGCGTTTTATAGGGAGAATTCAGCACAGCCTCCTGCGTGTGTTACAACGGAGATTCAAGGAAAGCGCAGAGAGTCAAGGAGAGAGACAAAGGCGCCGTTGTGTGGCACCTGCAGGCGCTGAGCGGTGTAGTTGTAGTACTTGATCCTGTCGTTGGCTGCCGCTCCGGTCGAGATGTTCAGCACGCTGACCCTCAGCTGGTCAAGGGTCTTGTTGGATAGCCCGAGATCTCCAATCAGGTGCCAGATACACTCGTCACAACCTTTGGGAGATAGACAAGGGGAAAGACACACGTGGTGTTTGTGCGCTCCAAGCTGAACTCTTCAGTTCAGTGTGTGTGTAAAGTTTTACTATGCCCCTTCTGGTTGTTATGAAGCCTCACTTACTGATGTTGCAGAGGTTGACTGTTGCTGCTTCCGGCAGACACTCCCCGGTGTGGATATCACAGTGGCCGCTGGCACAGTTACACTCTGTACACCGCAAGCACACACACACACACACACACACACACACACACACACACACACACACACACGCACACAGACAGACAGACACACACACACACACACACACATCCCATCCCTATCTCAGAGCCCACTTCG
>JAVQJS010034798.1:0-11054 GCA_036024795.1 Galaxias rostratus
ATTAACAATATATACCTATTATATAAATATAATATTTTAAAATTGATACAATTGTGGGTTCTTATGGGACATGTCTCTAAGCTACACTGATTTTATTAAATGAGACACCCTTTCATTAATTTATCAGAAACGTTTATGCTTAGAAAATGAAAAGGATCTTGTTACAATATGGTAACAGTTTAGGAAACAATGGTGGAATGGAGCAATATTTCAACGATAGTATATTTTTATGTTCAATGATTTTATGTGCAATAATTACATACACTATGGGTACCGGTAGTTTATCCTACAGTATTTTTTGTTCCTTTGCATTAAATAATTGGGTCAAAGTTAACTTAAAACTTAATACAACTTAACAAACAACCTGTTATTTTCTGAGGGCACCAAAAAGTAATCGTCTCAAAATGTCTCCTTCTCTACGGAGTCCCTCTCAAAAAATAACAGAAGCAGATTTCAACAAATCTGTCCCTGAACTTGGAAATGAAAGGAATGCTGTGGATCACCTGGTCTGCTTCCTCCTGCTCCCTCCGCTCACTGCGAAAGTGGCCTGGAGACCTCTGCACAGTGACGGCATGATCAAACAAAGGAGACATGGGTTAAGACGGACGCTCCGACCTCCATCACCGTAAGCTGCACTCCAGTTTTGCTGGGGACCAAGCATCTGCCTAAGGCAATAGGTCCCATTGTTGGTGCAAGGCCCAGACAAAAATAGGGCTTGAATATCAAGCACGGTAGAACGACTTTTTGTGAATCATGCATGAGAAGTGGCTCTTGCGAAACGGGGTTTCGAGGTCATGCAGTGCCTGGTGTGTTATTTGTAAAAGTCACATGTGATGATGAAATACCAGGCAGTTTTTACCGAGATCATCGGCACATTGGCCAATCTAGTAAGAGGTAAATTTCAGTTTTATTCAAAAAGAAATTCACTTGCCATGCGCACTCCCTTTGTCCCTTTTTCTCAAACATTTTAAGTGGCATTTCCTTGTGAAAAGCCATCAATAAAAGGCAGCTGCATGGTTGCCTTGTAACAGAGCTTTAATCTGTCCTATGAGGTTTCAGCCACACAAGAGTCCCACGGCGTTGTTGGCTAAATACTGACCAACAAAGCCCAAATCTTTCCCCACTGACAGCAGCCCATTCAAGTCTAATATTGGAGGAATGCGTAGCCTTGCTTTGGGTCTGCTCCAACTCACAGCGTCCGCTGCCTTGTTAATACAGTCCTCTGTGGGGAATATGGCCAGTTCTACCTCACCTGAAAAGTCCGGAGGCAATCTCATTCATTGGCTGTGATTGTGCGGTAAATGGTACGCTTAAGCCCTTCAAAGAAAAGGTGTCACGGTGCGTGATCACTCCGTTTATAAAGGCACTTACTATTTGAAATATTTAAGCATCACATGACCATAATACTGAAGCATTATGTCGCAATCCTGAGTGAACAAAGATCCCCTAAGTCTAATTCCAAATCACTTTCTTTGAAGTCAAAAGGAGAGGAAAAGTATAAATGCTGCCATGTCAGAATGGCGGATTTTTACTACTGTTCCTTTCTTTGACCAATGGCAGTGACCCATTGTTTTAGATGATCTACTGATCTTGCAACATAACTGAATAAAATGACAATAACAACAAAAGCGGGTCATTTACATGTGGTATTTCTTTCATGTCTTAATGCTTTAGACCAACAATACTCATGTGCATTGAACACCGATCACTTTTTGGCATGAGGTTCTTCAAATGCATTTCAATGAGTAATTACTTTGATTGCTGTACCCACACAGTTGCACAGCCATATATAAAGAGGGCGATAAGTATCTCCCCATACACATATTCTTTATTGTTCATATATTGTTCATATTGTTCGGCGTCTTTGAGTGTTTTGAAAAGCGCTTTATAAATATAATGTATTATTATAAATGATATTGTGTCTCACTGCCTCTGCAAATAATTGATATCTTATGTCCGGTTTTGGTAGTCAGCCGACATATTATTTGGGCAATACATTGTTTTGCCGTTAAATTGCTTCTCATTAACCGATGGAAGCTGGATATCCCACTTATTGTATCCAGCAGTGTCCAAGACATATTCCGATTCATATGTTGGGCATGCCAACGAGCGCTGCAGCCTGTGTGGTAACACGCATGGTAGTGATCTACGGTAAACTATTAACCCCAGCCTCCCCATCCTCGCAGCCTCCCCGGCCTGCAACGACAAACAAAGCGGGTCTTACCTTCAGCTTCTCATAGCGCTCGCTCAGGGCGGCAACTTGATGATCCCTGTGTCGCCCCACCAGTTTGCACAGGGAGCAGATCAACTGTTCGTCAGTCACACAGTACATGTTGACCTTCTCCTCCTCGTGCTCCAGGCACATGAGACCCCGGAGGTGGGAGTCGGCCATGGGCTCGATCAGACGGTGCGCCGTGAAGGGCTTCTTGTTGGGATGCGTGGCTTTCAGGCACTCGTGGCAGTAGGACACCTCGCAGGTGACGCAGGTCTTCACCGCGTCCTGGGGCGGGTCCTGCTCGCAGAACTGGCACTGGACCCGGTCGCCGGGCGAGCTCATGGCCGTGCCTTCGGGGGCGGCCCGCACGGCGCGGCGCGTCTCGGAGGGCGAGTTGGGTCCGCTCAGGGAGTGCTTCTGGTAGCGGTCGATGATGTTCTGCAGGGTGACGTTGCGCTTGAGTCCCTCTAGACCCCTCAGGCTCAGGGTGATGACATAGCGACAGGTGGGGCACTGGAAGGCGTTGATGGATTGGATGGGCTCGCTGGGCGTGCAGTGGGAGACTAGGATGCGGTGGGCACAGTTAAAGCACAGGCTGTGGGCACAGGGCAGAAGTAGTGGGTCCTCGAACAGCTCCAGACAGATTGGGCAAGTCAGCTCAGACTCCAGAGTTTCCATTTTCAGGCCAAACAAAGAGGGGTCGTCTGCGAAATCCAGGGAAGCTGATCAGCTATCTGCAGAGATGAGGCAGAATTCAATTAGAGGAGGAGAGGGGGAGGAGGGCGTTGAGGCAAGAAAGGGGTAAGCTGTAGGGGGTTGTCAACTTCCTCTGAATGGAAACTAATGAATGCTTTTTCAACATGCCTACAGTGCCGAACAAAACTTTCTTGACTTATACTTTGATCTTTACCATCCGCTACACAGTGAAACAGGATCCACGGTTTGTGGGTTTATCGATTGCGGTATAACAAACAGAAACTCATACAACATTTAACAAGGTAGAAGAACACATCTGCTTGTATTCCCACAAATCACCTCCACTGACCCGAAAACAAAACCAGAAAACCCTCAACATTTTCACATAGGAATAGTTTTGTTTTTTTTGTTTTGATGACGCAACATGCAAGAAGCTGAAACGACTCCCATTTGTCGCCCCCCCCCTCTCTATAGCTAGAGGCGGACTTGGCCCCTCTCCATGGGTCCTCTCATCCTGCGCTGCAGTAGACGGGCCAGCAGGCCAGTGAGGGCAGACAGCTCAGTGAAGCAGAAGTATGGTGCCGTGACCGCTCAGGCAGCCCTCCCGGCTGGGGCGTCACTCCGCCCTGGACACTAAGCCTTTGTGCGGAGCCACTTAGACACCCCAGCTGCTGGAGGACGCGCCGTGCCCACAGTGTCCCCCTGGTTTGAACCCCTCTCCACCGCCACTCATTACGTGTGAAAGGAGGCGAAAAAGGCTCATTACCAGGCCAGCTGGGCAAAAAACGGCCTTTGAAGTTGTGAGGATACAGCGATTATCCCCTGGGCCACCGGACTCGGTATGTCCCTCGTCTGTTCTGCATAAATATGTGCAGGCCATCAGCTAGCGCACATGCGACTGGGTCTGACAAGAGACAATTGTTGCATTTGTGTCCCAGGCCTGGGATCCATCTGTGGCCCCCTTGACGGACTTTGGTTGTTATCGCCGAGAGGGAGCTAAGCGCAGGTGTATCATTGTTCTATGGGCAAGATCCCAGGAGTGACACTCATTAGTTTGAATAGGATGGTTGAAGAGGAAGGATTTTCAAAACTGGTTTGTACTGTTTCAACTAGTTAAAATCGGGAAGCAATGGGTATCTTAAAACAAAGCCAGAATGTGAAAGCGATGTAAATTCATGTTACATTACAAGTTTATAATTTAAAAAAAATAAAGATGAAAAAGCTACACCCTTTGACTTAGACAGACTCTAGAACTAGACGTGGCGGATTTGGCAGTAGATTGGACATCGCACATCGCTTTTACTTATTTCCACTTAAACACATTCTCAATTCATTCTCTCAGCAACGTTTAACTGGCATGTTTTTTTTTTCAAATCTTTAAGTGCTCACGTAACGTGGGAGGAAAAGGCCAAATAAATTATTCACACTTCATTCAGTAAGAGTAAAAGACCTTTGTAGGACGAACACAATGCAAAGGTAGAAACCCCCTGATGTCACCGTACACTGTTGAAAAGCCCCTGCAGTAGGTACAAAAGCCTGTAGAGCCACACACTGTGGTGGCAGAAAGCCAGAGCCCAGGGCTTCACAGTATTGGCACCTTCCACGCTCCTGAAAGCTGTCTCATTCATACGCAGTTTACTTTACCCACCGATGGATCCCGCCACGCTTGCCACTGCACAGACATTGCGGTTGCTGCAGAACGTCTTTGTTGAACCATGAAAGTAGTATGTATGGCTACCACTGCGAAAGGAATAGCCACCAAATTGTGGTGTGCCGCACAGGGTCAGGCGATCCAGATGGCACCAGTGATTCTAACCCAGTAATCCTGCAGCAGGGCTGTCATTAGCCAGGAGTTGCTGGAGCCAGCGGTAGCAAGCACAACAGGAAAAGCTGCCCCGACAATTCCAGGAAAGCCAGCTCCACCTACAGTAGGAGAGCTGGCCAGAGGTGGAAGTACCAAGAGTCGCACATACACACACACACACACAATCACGCACAAGCACACACACACACAGTAGGAACTGGACGGGATAGTCAGAAAGAGGAGGAGAACAAAAAGAGGGAGTGGATAAGGCAGGGAGGAGGAGGAGGAAAGAACGTGGAGACACAGATTGGTGAGGGGGGGGGGGGGGGCGGGAGACAGAGAGAAAAGAGGGAGAGATAGCGAAGAGAGCAAAGGAAATAAATAAATGTAAAAAAGAGCACGAGAGTTGGGAACAGAAACGGAGCCGGGCAGAAAGGAGCCCAGTCCGTTCGGTCGGCCCTCAAAGTCGGATGCCTGTCCTCGGCGGTCGGCCCACTGAGCTGGAACACAGAGCCACGGCGTCCGGATCACTTTCCCTACTCCCGTGAGCGTCCCTCTCTGCTTCTGCAGCAGCACAATGCTGCCCTGTGTGGCAGAAACTTTTTCTCGTCCCCGTCACCGAGGATTAAAAGACGACCCACGCCCCCGCACACACACACAAACCCACACACACGCACACACACACACACACAGACAGACACACACGCACGCAAGCAAGCAAGAACACACATGAGGATGGGAGCTCGAGAGACGGCGGCGGCGGCGACAGCAGGATTCATCCAGAAGCCAGGGTTCAGAGTTCTCGGATTCCCTTTGCCTCTGTAAAGTGGCACTGTGCTAGTTGACCCAGGCTTACATCACAGACGGCTGGCCCTGCCTCCACAGGAACTTATCGTCTCGCGCCCGCCATCTGCACTGAACCCCACCTCTTTCGTTCTTTATGTCACAACACAATAATGTGTGTGTGACTTCCTCTAAGGTGCGCGTCCTCGCCGCGTCTGCTCCAGTCGTGTCTCTCTTGTGGGGCTCTCTCTCTCGAAGGAGAGTGGGGTGACCACGTGGCTCTCAGCCCACACCTCACCCCCTCTGTGTTCTCGTTGAGTTCTCCAGTCGGAACCTTCAGATAGAATAAGCCCACGTTGATAGACAGGTCCATTTTGCAGATATCAAAGCCATGCTTGGGTGCAGCAAAAGGTTAGTCAACTTAATGGTAGATGGCTGCAAGAAGGCGACAGGCCTTTCCTCGGCTTCAACTGCTGCCAGCAGCCAGGTAGGAACTCCCACTCAAGTCAGAGGAGACACAGCTCATTGGCGCACACTCGTTCAGGGGAAATGACACAACGATTTTAATGGGATACCACGGACGCTCCGACTTCTAATATGAATTCCTGCTGTTCTGTCCCTTCCACTAGAACAATTATTGCAGGACCAGACCGCAAGCTATCAGATTAGTTTCACTTAAGCGCTATGGTGGAACTAGCGATGATACGCTCAATAGCCAGCAGGGCCTTCATACAGGGAGGGATAATACACGTTCAAAGACACAAATTTCTTCCACCATGTGGTGCTGCCGCATTAGCATTCCCTTATTGATGAAGCATTGATTAATATCGTGTGTGTCAGGGCCAGTGATCAATGACTCAGAGGTTAGCCCTCGGTCAGGCCACTGTGTGTCGCTATGGAAAGAGGCCACGTATAATGGGACAGTACAACATGGCTTGGCACAGCCATGTAGGCTGCCAGAGCACCCACAATCAATACTTAAGTGCATCTGTCTAGTTGTTTTAAAAAAAGGGGGCAAACTTTTTTGGGGCACTTTTCAAAGCTACAATGTGTATTCAGGAATCAACTGAAGAACAATGAAATCACTTCTATCATGCTATTTACTTGCAACTAGTGAGATTAAGGGGTTGTTACCGGGAACCGACAGAGGCTGACTTTGTTGCTTCAGGGTGCGGTGCTGTCAGAATGATTGCTTAACCCAACGTGCCTTGAAACTATTTACAAGCCAGTTTTCTATGAGGGGAACTAACAGGTTTTTCCAGTGGCATAAATGCAATAGCTGAGGCCACAATCATGCACATGACAATGAAGGGCTTATATACGACACCTGAAAGCAGGATATCATTATCAAGATTGGGATCAAATTTCAGAAGCATTGTGAATTCAAAAGCCGTTAGCTTTTAGCCGTTTTTCCTTTTTTTTTATCAGACTGATAAAGGTTGGCCTTTCCCAATTTCCTGGTTCAGGCGCCCGACATATTAATCCGTAATCCCGTCTCTGCAGCGTGTCTGTGACCAATGGGTGTTCTCGCACTGAAGCCTGGCAGTGTGGGGGCGTTCACCCACTCACTCGGGCCTGGCTTGCAGCAGAGGTGCTGAGCAGTGCAGGCCCCATGGTGATTAAACGGGCTTTAATCTTTCGGACTGGCCGCAGCCCCTCAGATCAGGGTGATTACCAGCAATGGGGCTGATTGTCCTGACCCACATTCACTCACTGGGAATTTTGGAATGCCGATGGAGGCACTCTGCCACGCTCTTTCCATAACCACATACTCTTTTACAGGCGTCCATGGGCGGCATGAAGCCTGGTCCAGATCTCAAGATAACAGGCATTGTCGCAGTAGGATCCACTTTGATCTTTGAACACTGGGCCACTGCTATTAGAGAGAGGATGATCTGACATTATGAATGCCATGCTGCCGGCCTGACCATGCAATGACATCTAACGTTCGTGGTGACGGGAAAAAGTTAACTCTTTACGATATCACTGAAACCACCACTCTCTCACACACACACTCACACGCACACACATACAACGTCTCCACACAATTCAAAGGGCATTGTCTTTTTAAAATAAGCAAAGAGTGACATCTTGTGTTAGAAATATGAAATGCATGCCACTGTTATTGCCATTCACCTGGATAGTTTTACTTCATTCACTTGACTTGATGTTTCATATTGACTTATGAAGTCCAATATTTCCTACTTCACGTCTCATTTTACATTATTTCAAGAATTCTAGATAATCTTGCAAAAGTATTTTTCCGTGCCTGTGCTGAAGGAATGAAACCTATACGTGTTTCCATGGTGATAGCGTGTGTTTAGCACACTTGGTGATCAACACATTTCTCCAAGGAGCAATGACTAACATTCCTTCTGAATGGAAGGAAAAGTTACTGATTAACAGAAAACATCCAATGTCTGCTAGACATACAAAAACAACTTTCACAACTTATTACAATGCCTGCTGTATGGATTTAGCTATCATTGAGTACATATTTTGACATGTAAAAGCTTTCAACAAAAACACTTAGGATCATCTGAAATTCGTTAATAAAAGAACCGAAGACTCAATCTTTCAGTTCAGTTGTAAAAAGTCGGTGAGGCCATCTGCCTCTAAACAGAAAGGCTAACCTCCATACCTTCCAGTTACCCTTTGGAACCCAATCTGCACGCATGAAATGAAAATGACGAATGAATGGCTACTTAACTTGACTTAAACTTAAACTTAAACTTAAAAATGTATATTGGAGTCTGGCAAATGACATGCCTGGACAAATTATTCTTTTCTCCTTCTCTTAATATCTGTATCAGAATTGCTGGGACCGTGCCTATGAAGGAATGCTTAACCTTGGAATAACACATGCGCACAAATGCCATCCCAGTTCAACCATAATACAATAGGTGGAAAAATCTCATCTTGAAACAAACACAAGACAGAATGAAAAAAAAATCTACGTGGTGATCTCGATATCCATTAGTCTGAACAATACGATAAGCATAATAATCTCACAATGCAACGCAACAAAAGAGCCACAGCCTTTGAAATTGAGCCTCGAGGCTCCGAAACTTGTAAGCTTGGTAAACCCAGAGAAACAGCAGAAAAAAATGTACTTCCTTGTCGAGGGAACATTCTATCTCAACTAACAACGTTAGCTAGATGAAGAAAGCCTTACTTGCCACATGATTACATCCAAAAGCAGAGAAGTCAACGAGAGTCACACAGAGTAGAGTTAATACAAAGGTGGGCCAGTCCACTGCAACAGTCAAGTCTCTCCAGTTCCCTCTGTGCCAGACCTCTCAGTATCGGTGTCTTCAGTCAGTTGCTGGCCCTCTAACCCAGTTGCCTCAGCCTCTTGAGAGGCAGCAGGAGGGCTGAGGCTGGCTCTATTCACTCGGGGAACTATCTGTGGACTCCCGACCTAATAGGCTCCAAACTGTTGCCTTCCCCATTCTTAGGGAGGAGGCCGGACCTCTGAGGGTAGGTGTGTCAGGCCGGGGACTCTCAGAGCATGGAGCGTTGCCATAATACTCCACAAAGCCCTTTTGTCAGCGCGGAATAAACATCTTGCAGCAGAACGCCTCTATTAGCATGGAAACGACAGCACATGTATTAGCGGACTAGACCAAAGTCATGTGACTAACTGGATAGGTGAATTGCGACTTTACAATTACAAGAAACTTAGTAATATATTATAATTAATAGGATTTGTTTTGCGGAATAATGAATCCCAAAGAGAGGGAAAATAAAAGAATTCAGCCAAAGGCAACAAAAAACAAAGCCAGGCTTGCAGATAGCCATCTGTGTGGCTTGGAGAATCAATGATGTGCTTCGGCTGCCCAGAACATTCCCGAACCGGCCCAGTAATGAACTATCCAGGTCAGCGCATTGTCAGTTTCTATTTGGTGTCAACACATTGACAAGGTAGTCAATGGCTGCAGTAACAGATATGATAATATCCTAATAGCGTCACGCAAACAAGACGCCTGTTCCTAATTTTCGGAGGAATGATCCAACACTACGGAACGGTTTATCTGCAACTTTGATAAGACTTTTCTTGTCCAACCAACCCTGTGCGATTCCCTAGTACTATGCAAATGCAGTACATTTACTGACAGGCAAACACCCTGGAATTTATTTGTAGTGGAAGTGGTTGAGTGAGACTTCTTTGGAAGTACTTTCAGTTGGCACGATTCACAGCTCTGTGGATGGTTGGGGAAAAAAAGGCCGCCTATCCAAACATCTGCAGCTAGACATGTTTGGCAGCAGCACGAAAACTGTATAATGGTTGATCAATCCAAAGGCCTGGTCATGAGCCAACTTCTATTGCTCAACAAGGAAGATCGAGATATGCCAGCACCTTAAAAGATCCACATCCATGACCTCAGGACCATGCTATTAATACAGATGTCCTAGCAAAATCCAACTATTCATTCCCTCCCCGTTAAAGCACAGTGCAGACGGGCTTTACTCGATTGGGAGCTTGTATTACCAAGAGCAGAACTCACATTGTTGAATTTATTCTAGTAAGTGCTTGCAGGATATCCAGCTTCTTGGACAAGGGTCCAATACATTCTTTAGGATGAATAGCCATGTGAGTGACTCGGACCGAGGGCCTAACTATTTGAAGATCCGACCATGCAAAACACGATTAGTTCTTCATCTCAAGCCACAGTCGAAACCAAACAAAATGAGAACATTGTGATTTGAAAATCTGTACCTGTTCGCATTGGACTTCTAGTAGTGATTAAATGTTCCTAATCCACATTGGCACTTCTGTCCCACTGAGGGCACTGGGGCTCCCAACTCATCGGGAGGCTAAATAGTATTGGACAGTGACCAGTGCTGTTTACAAACAAGAGCACCATCCATCAATAGTGAAATCAATAACTCACAGGTCTGGACACTGCACTCCCCATCCTCACAGCAAGTGAATGACTGTCCAGAGGACACAATGCATGTATTGAGGCTGATTACAAAAATGGACCCTGGGAGGATATGAAAAGGTCAGTGACAATGTGACAATGTGAAAAGTGTCAGCAGTCAATGAATACAAACTCTTACTTTGAATAAAAATAAGTCAGACGAGCACAAATCAAACTATTTCCAAGTTATTTTTGCCCGTAAAGATTTCTTCTCAAGAGACCCAAACTACAACATGCGACAATGACAAGAGCTTGTAACCGACGAAAACAACAACGAGGTTACCACATTTCCTGATCTTCCACAAAGACTGTCAAATGCCAAAGCGACACAGTGACCTCTGTAGGATTCTCTGCCCGGGCTGAGACGCGACGGCTGCGTCTCGGAGGGTGGCGTTGAATGTCACCTAATGGTACCGGAGTGGAGTGCTAATCCCTAACCAGTCCGTCTTCCTCCACAGCCAGGGTGACAGATGAACACAGCCCTGACGCCTGGGAGGGGAGCGCTCAGTCTGACAACTCCACCAGCCTGCTCAAGTCACTCAATCTCTCTCTCTCTCTCTCTCTCTCTCTCTCTCTCTCTCTCTCGCTGTCTGTCTCGCTCTCTCTCTCGGGCTGTCTCTCTCTCTGACAC
>JAVQJS010034848.1:0-10000 GCA_036024795.1 Galaxias rostratus
CTGTCTATTTACTTGGGTACACGAGTATGGTTTGTTTAAATTTATCGTGGCACTTTGATAAATTTAAAAAACCCATACTCTTGTACGCAAGTAAATAGACAGCTGTCCACACATGCAAATGCATTTACACACACACACACACACACACACACAAACACACACACACACACACACACATACACACAAGCGCACAAACACGCACACACTCGGACGCCAGACTTGTTTGTCTGTTCATCATTTTACTTTGAACTTTCAGTGTCTTCTTCTTTTTCTGTTCGTCTTTCTCTCTTTCTTCCTCTGTCTGTGTCTGTCGCTCCCCTTCTTTCTTTTTGTCTGTCTGTCTGTCTGTCTGTCTGTCTGTCTGTCTGTCTGTCTGTCTGTCTGTCTGTCTGTCTGTCTGTCTGTCTGTCTGTTGCTCCCTCCCTCTGCCTCGACATGCCAGGCTTTATGGTTGTGTGTGATACGGACCCTTTGCATTTTAATGAGGGAGAAATGGTACTATTTCATTTGGAAGAAGTGCTGAGCACATCGCGCCACTTTAACGGCTTTCCTTTCTGCTCATTAGACTAAAATCTGTTCATTCCGTGGACAGCTTTACGGCGAACCCCTAAATAACTGTCCATGACAGAAAGCAGTCATCGATCATTTTTATTTCATCTCCAGCCTCCTCACCCTCGCTCATTCCCTCCCTCACCCCCTCCGTCTACCCCCCCCCCCTCCTCCTCACCCTCCTCCTCCCGCTCCTCATACTCCTCACCCTCGCTCATTTCCTCCCTCGCTCCCTTCGTCTCCTCACTCCTCCTCCTTCGTCTCACCCTCCTCCTCCCCCTCCTCCTACTCCTCACCCTCGCTCTTCCCTCCCTTATCCCCTCCGTCTACCTCATTCTCCTCCTCCCCCTCACCCATTCCCTCACTCGCCCCCTTCCCTCTCCTGCTCCTCCTCCTCCCCCTCTTCCAACTTCTCAACCATGCTCACCCCCCTCCCCCTCGCCTCCTCAGTCTACCCTCCTCCTCCTCACTCTTGTTCATTCCCTCCCGCTCCCTGTTCTGTCTACCACCCCCCTCCACCTCCTCAACCTGTCCTGGTTGCAACATCATCCTATGACCATTACACGTTCACACACAACAAATGCACAAACACAAACCCCTGTCCTCTAATCAAAGCCATGTCGGCTCATTCAAATGGCTGACCAGCGTGCTTATGCAGGCACAGCCACACCACTGTCTATGTCTCCCATTTGCTTTAGTCATACCACTGCATTCCTTAACATGGGAAGAACTGTACGGACACTGAACAGACACACACAAACGCACACAGACACACAACACTACACATATAAACACATTGGATTTTCTCACATTCTCTTTCACACTTTCAGACACTGTTACAAACACACACTTTAACATACACAAACAAGCACATGTGCGCACATGCTCCCACACACTTGTTCTCACATGCTCCCACACATGTCACACACACCAACACACACACACACACACACACACACACACACACACACGCTTTCCCAAATCATCTCATAAATCAGAGAGAGTGTGGTCCACCACTCTAGGCAGTGGGGGGGAGGGGGTTGGGTGATTTATTGGCTGCTAATTTTTCAAGTCATCTTGACACAACACGGAAGTTTGCCAAGCCTAAACGACAACATATGCTGGCCAGCTGGGGAGATTTAGAAACATAAATAAGGGATACCATTTTGAAACCCAAAAAAAGTCCCCAAACAGCAGAAAAAAAACAGATCAAATGCACATGGCCCATGGATGTGGCCTAGGATAATCATGGCTCCCGTTAATATACTTTAGGTTGGAGTAAAATGGGATGTGAAGGCAATTAATCACTGTTTATCAGTCCTCATTTCTGTACGGGAGATCAGTGAAATTGGGAGCCATAAATCGTGGGCGGCGCTGACAGCACACTCCGTCTCCATTGGTCCTGGCTACAGGTTTATTGTCCTCAAAACCCATTCAGGAGAATGACGGATGAGCGCCTCGCGCCGGCTCCCCGCTCTTAACCTCTGGCTGGGCTAGACGATGCCGGGCCCCCTCCTCCTCCTCCTCCTCCTCCTCCGCCTCCTCGTTCCCCTTTGGAAGGGGTGTGTGAGGCTCAGCAGAGGCGCCTCGAATACCTCCTCCTGCAACCCAAATCTTCCCTGGAGCCCCGCTGACAGGGCCAGGGTGTTGGGGCTGGGGTTGTGTGTTGGGGCAAGGTGGCGAGGCTGGGGCAGGGTGGTGGGGTGGTGTGGGAGTTACTTGCCAATGGGAGCAAGGTGAATGAGTTCCAGGCCAGACTGAAGGAGAAACACGGCGATGTCTTTGGTAGCCTGGTAGTGTCCGCGTCGTTCGCTCCATCCCAAATCCCAGAGCATTCAGAAAGAAGAGGGAATCTTGCGCTTTTACACATTTTTATTTGCAAGTATTTTTTTCAGAACCCATGGCTCAGGCAGTTTGTAAATGGGCAGGCGCCAAGAAAGAAAGATTGATCTGCTTCACCTCAGCACCAAAGACTGCTGTTATATATGTAAACGGCTTTCATATCCTCACCATAGACCACTGCCATACAAAATTCTGTCATATCAGCACCATGGACAGCTACCCAATAGACACTCACTAGATCGTCACCATGGACAGCCACAGCTTTTGACCCCTTCTAGATTAGCACTATGGACAGCTGCAGCTTTAGGGCAGGTCCTGTATGCTAGCTCTTACACAACCCACAAACTCTCCTTGTGCATAGCTGCCACTCTCCTCGTGGGCAACTTAAAATGATTCTCGCATCTTTTAATACTGTCCCCTAGTGCCGCGAGAAGGAACTCAAATGTGTCAAAGTGACTGGTGACGTGCACCGTGCGAGACGAGGGATGGAGTTAACCGAGAGGGCCAACAACAAAACATTACTTTCATATTTTAAGATAAACAACAACTTTCTTGCCCTGCAAAACTATCTTCTAAATTTACAAATATCATATGTGTACTTCATGGCATAATTCATTCGAGATCAAAATGTGTTGATGATGATGTTGCCTCTCGCCACTGACTTCTATGTATCTTTTTCTGGCAAAATGTTTCCGCCATAAACCGGAAGGAACTGACTGAGGCTCTCCATAGAGCCATTCAAGATCAGCCCTGTGGAAAGCTACCATATTAAAACTTACTTTAGAATCAGCACCATGGACAGCTACTATAGAGAAACCCTTCACATCAGCGCCATACTTTACTGCCATATAGAACCTCATTTAGGTCAGCTACCATTTACCAACCCTTGAGACTGCTGCTGTGGGGAAGCAGTCACTCCACAGCGCCAAGCAGCCGTTCAAATCCCCACACTTAGCTAACGTTGACGGCCCTCCAAGCCCTCTCGTGTCCTCCTTTGGCTAATTCCTGAGGAGGTGGGAGAAGGAGGCGAGGAGCTCTCCCGTCGTCGACGGAGACGGAGGTGAGGAGGCCGCTCTTTTTCGAGGACTCGTCCAAAGCCGCCAGCTGTGCGGGCGACAGAGAAGAAACACGGCTAATTGCCAGCCTAATAGATGTAGACAGATCCTCTCATTGTCGGCGTCTATGCTAAGGGGATAATTAAGCCGCAGACTCTTGATTAGATGAAGCTGTTTTGGGTCCCCAGTGCTTGGATTAAGTGCTCGTTCGCCGACTTCTGTGAGCGGCGAGCATGAGCGAGATCAACCTCGTGTGAAAGCGGGTCCCTTTTTTGGCGGATCCCATCAGTGGCACCGGAGCTGGATGATGGCGGGGCTCACCAGGTAGTGAAGGCACGACGTAGCGGGTGGCACGTGGCCCTGCGACGGCTCTCCTCCCACTGCCAGGCTGCCGTCGCTCCTTCCCTCGGCGTCACCCACGTGCCACGGCTTCTTCTCCCTCTTGATTTATGGGTTATTATTGAAGCAGTGTAGCCTATCGCCGGCTCATTATGAGTTTGCATCCGCATATATCATGACGTGCACATTGCATGCCAATATTCCTGCCCCCCCCCAAAAAAAACGGAGGGGATTTTTTTTCCTCCCCTCACCGTCCCTAGAAACGCTGGCGATATGTTAACTCCCCGAGAAGTATCAGAGGGGATTGTTTTTGCCCTTTAGCAAGTGAGCTTAGATGTCCAGAGCAACTGAAAAAGGGACTAATTTAAATGTCAAGGTCAGCATTATAAATCACGAGAGGAGGGGCTCTTCCGGAGGCCAGCCAGTCTATTTGCTGCGTCAGCAGCAAACAAAGTACCCAATACCTCCGAAGGAGCAGGGGAAGGGGCGTTAACCCGCCCCCCCCCACCCCCCAAATGAGATGCGGCGTTTGAATATGTGCACAGCACCCACTAATGGAGCGTGATGTTAATGGCGGAAGACATTAAACCTGGCTCTCTGTGTTTTTTAAAGCACACCTAATCTGTCTCCCTGTCAGCTTTACTGAGGCTTGGAGGCCGGCCCTGTATCTCTCATTAAGGTGCTAACCCCAGCTAACATAGCCAGCCATGCTAGCTCTACCCACGGCAGCCCCAAGGCCAAGCTGCAGTCCATAGTTCACCCACCAGTGGGTGTGTCCGACTGCAAACCGTTTGGATAGCCGTTATAAGCCTGGGCGAAAGGGTGCTCCTGGTCTTTCGTAGACACAGGCATTTTTTTCGCAGGTTCTCACAGACACACACACACGCGCGCGCTCACATGCAAACCAGCTCCTGTGCACGCAGTCGAAGTCGGCCAACCCAGAGTGGGCAAATTGAAGTGTGGTGTGATGAATTGAGGGAAAAGGTGTTGGGGTAATGAATAAATCAGAGTGTGGGGAGATGAGGGGCGCTCACTGCAGCGTGGGGAGCAGGGATGGTGAAAGGGACTGGGTTGGCCGGGTGGTGATGAAGAGGGCGGTAGGAGGCGGGGGGGTGGGGGCTGTAAATATGGCGTGTGGAGGCCTGGTTAATAATGACTGGGAGGAGAGCGCGAGGGAGAGAGGCACTGGCGGGTTTGTGCATGTGTGCCACAACCTGTAATCAGTGGACTGGGCTGATTGAAGGTTATGGAGTGGCCTGGGGCTCACCCCCCACCCCCACCCTTCCTTTAATATGTGACCGGCAACAACCCCTCCCCACCCCCAACACCACTACCACTTCCACGGATGTTTGCCCATAGCCCTAGCCCACCAACGGCAGATGCAGGCCAGAGATTGGTAGAGGGAGGCCCCAGGTGGACTATAGGATGGGGTCACAGAGAGGTATAGGCATCGACGGGGGCTGGACCATCTGGCACCGGGGAGCCTTCCTAACATCCAGACCGCACCAACAACGACCATCGCCTCTCACCCTGCCTCACAACAACAACAAGCAGGGAGGTCCTCTCCCGTCCTCTTCCCCCCTCACGGTTCCCCTGCCACACACCGACGGCTGGAGACCACGTGATGCAACGCCGGGGCGCACAGAAAAAACAACCGGTGGGATTGCATCCATTACCTGCCATCGCTCCAAGGCTGCCCCTGTGCCGTGGGTGGGAGGAAGCAGGGAGCGCGCTCGCCTGGATCTGTGCTGAGCACGGCACTACGCAGTGAGCTGGGGAGAGGGGACAGGGTGCTCGATGAGGCGCACCTCAAAGAGATTACATCTATTGTTTCTCTGCTGCGCCGTAATGCCTTCTGTCATAGCTAGAGAGAGAGGGAGGGAAAATATTAAAATGTCACACGTCCCTCTCTCTCTCTCTCTCTCTCTCTCTCTCTCTCTCTCTCTCTCTCTCTCTCGCTCACTCTTTCTATCTAATGCATTGTGTCATAAAGATAAGCAGCATTCGAGTGGAAGACAGCGTTTTGAAACCTGCTTTTCTTTTTTGTCTTGCAGTAACAGGGTTTCCCTATCCGGCCACAGGGGCTACGGTGGCCTACAGGGGTGCCCACTTGCGAGGTCGAGGTCGGGCCGTGTACAACACGTTCCGCACGGCCCCCCCACCGCCCCCCATCCCCGCATACGGAGCGTGAGTACAGCCCAGAGTTTCCACCTGAACAGCTCTCACGCAGCACAGCCATGACAGACGCTTGTGTGTCCTTTTCATATTTCATCTTTGATTTCAGTATGTGTGTGTGTGTGTGGTTGTGTGTATGTGGTGTGTGTGTGTGTGTGTGTGTGTGTGTGTGTGTGTGTGTGTGTGTATGTGTGTCTACCAGGGCAGTGTGTGGGTGAAGTAATAGGCTCAGAGTCAGGGGATGGAGGTAAACGTGTTAAGATCGCGTGTCCCTTCTGGGGACAGCTTCATTGCATTGTTTAGCTCTGTTCAGCAGCAGCGACTGAATCGATAGAAAAAAAGAGAACCAAAAGCCTACGAGGAGAAGGGGTTGAAGTTTTCAGGATTTGTATCTATGACAACGAGAGAGGGAGCGCTATTGGTCGGCTGCGTTATTTCAGGCCCACACCTGAGGGGTGTTAGAGGTGTTCAGGGGTTCTGGGAATTTGAGTTATCACATACCCCTGCATAACCCCACCCCTCTGTTCAGTCTAACCCTCTATATGAGCACTCTCACACTACCGTATGTCCTAAGGCGCTTCCATATTTAGCTTCTGAGACAAGTTGAGGGGGTCAACAGAGTATATGCAAACATTTTAAAGAGGTTGGAGGTCAAATCGCTGTGTGTGTTTGTGTGTGTGTGTGCGTGTGTGTGGGTGTGTGTGTGTGGGTGTGGGTGTGGGTGTGGGTGTGTGTGTGTGTGTGTGGGTGTGTGTGTGTGTGTGTGTGTGTGGGTGTGGGTGTGTGTGGGTGTGTGTGCGTGCGTGTGTGTGTTGGGGGTGGTGTTGGGTGGGGCCGGGCGTGGCGGGGAGAATGGTGGGGAAGGAGCAACAGCTGCACTTGTCCCTGGGAATTCCGAACACCCGACTCTTGGTCAGGACCCTAGCTGCATTTTCTCAGTGGCGGTATAAATAAACCTGGCTCCCCACGAGCCTCTGAGAAGTCTCCTGGTGTTTCTCCTCCAGCGCCACTCCTCACACCCAATACTTCACAGTCAGACTCCCTCCCGCTTTGCCATATTTCAATGAGGGCATTATTGTGTGTGTGTGTGTTTGTGTGTGATTGTGAGTGTGAGTGTGGGTGTGTGTGTCTGAGTGTGTGTGTGTGTTCGTGCGTGTGTTAGTGTGTGTTTGTGTGTGAGTGTGTGTGTGTGTGAGTGTGTGTGTATGTGTGTGTGTGTGTGTGTGTGTGTGTGTGTGTGTGTGCAGTACGCATCCCGTACGGTTGGGCTGGATGCAGTGCCAAAGGAATACCCCAGCGTCTCCTTGTGTGCGTATGAATCCTTCTTCCTCTCTATAGAACGAGGATGTGAGGATAGGAATGAGCCCAAAGTGTGCTTTTAATTTCTTTGTCTTCTCTTTCCTTTTTGTGTCTCACAGTGTCTTTCTGGATTCAAAGTGTTCTGGCCAAACCGGGACTCGCATTGGCAGCCATGTATTATTCACGCAGCATCTGGCACCACTGCGCCATCTCTTGCTCTCACGCCCCTCCTAGAAGTAACGCTCATAACTACTGCATCTGGCATTGGCAGGCCCACTGAACTTTCAGGAGGAGTTGCCAAGGAGGGTGTTAAGCGTTGATGTATATCATCCCCCCACACACCCCCCATCTTTGGTTTGATCTTTGTAATATTCATGTTTTTATTTTTCCGTCTTTCTTTTATGTTTTGGGCAGGTCGCCCGTGTCTGTTGAGTCGGTGATCTGAAAATGCGGTTCCGTTGATGGTGATGCCTGTTTACGTGCGACTTGTTTAGCTTGTCTTCCTTCGTGTGTGTGTGACTGTAAACAGACACACATTGGAGGAAATAAAGAGATGGAGAAAGAGAGAGAGAGAGAAAGAGAGAGAGAGAGAGAGAGAGAGAGAGAGAGAGGGAGAGAGAGAGGGGATGAAAGAAGTCGGGGGACAGACAGAAAGCCAGAGACTGGCGTAAAAAAGGGAACGCAGGTCTCATGGGCACGTGGAATATTAAATGTGATGCGAGTTTGTCATCAGATTGGCAATAAGTCATTGACAAATGTGTTTACTGGCCTTTTTTTCTTTGATTGCTGGGGGAAAGCAATAATCAGGGCCATAATGAGGGGGCCCCATAATCCCAGCCCTCAGTGACGGAAACCGGGCCTTATTAATTAAGGCCTTGATTTCCCATGAGTGTTTGGAGTCTTTTCTCTCTCTCTCTCTCTCTCTCTCTCTCTCTCTCTCTCTCTCTCTCTCTCTCTCTCTCTCGCTCGTGTCCGCCTCCCGACATTATTGGTCTGAATGTATTTGGGATCTGGAGTCTCTGACACACCCTCAGAGTATTCATGAGACTAATCTGTCTGGCAGACATCTTTTGATATGTACAGTGTGAGTGGAAAACTATTGTCTGAAAGCAGACTTTTTTTACTTTCCATGCGGAATCACAGGACTTCCGGTCTGACTTCTCGGCTAAGAGAATGCCAACCTCATCAACACCAGTACACAGCCTTTGTACAAGTGGATCTCCTCAGAGTTCAGCTGTCATCCATCTTTCCAAACCACAGTGTGGAAGTGGAAATGCACCTGTGTTTTTTTTTTCTTCTTTCTTTGGAGCGTTCCTCCAGGTCTCTCTGTGTTCCTGGAGCACTGTGTTTAAATGTAGCTCACAGTAATGGCATTCCCCACTCTCTGAGAGGCACTCAGGAAGATTGAGAGGAGAAAAGGAAGCTCGAGACTCGCTAGGAACCGACGGGGAAGAGGGAACATTTTCTACCGGAACTTGGAAAAGGTCAACATTAGTTCAAACCATTTCACAATTGACCATTCGAGCTACACTTTTAGGCTCAGGTCAATGCGAGGCAGGTACGTGGAAGAATGGACGGTAAAATGAGAGGAAGCAAAGGTCATACAGTATTTAATCAGAGTGCTTCGGCCTTTCTTCAATGCACGTTGTTCACTAGCAAAAGGGATCCCGGGGCCTTGTTGCTCGGTGACGCTGGAGAGTGACAGCTAGGGGCAGTGCAGTCTGAATATGGAACATTCTGAGAGGAGAGTAGGCGGGGACGCTGGAACAAAATCAGCTGAAGAGTGGTGGTGGTGATGGTGGTGGTGAGGGTGGTGTTGGGCGGGTGTTTGAGAGGGGGGGTGGGGGGTTTGGCCTCAGAACAGATGGAGAAAACAAACAGGTCTTCTGCTTTGGCCATCATCTTTACCCTTTTTCTCTTTCATCTCTCCATTTTTGTCCCCCTCTCTGTGGTCTGGAGTGGGCACGGGGAGAGGCCCGTCCCAGCAGCTCTTTGCGATCAAGGTGTGAATAAACCAAATGACTGTCATTATCCTCTTGGACTTCCCACGCTGCAATAGCCATAGAAATAGAATAGACTAGATCACTTTATCAACTGTTGCTGTCTCCTTATACAGTTGTGATAGTCATTTATAAAGTCATTTTACTTTTAGCGTTTTGACTGAAATGTGGTTTCAAGTCCTTAATTTGCTTTTTTTGTGTATTGTTTTAATTGAGAAGCACTCATTATTTGTCATAAATCCAGCTTAAATAGTTATGTTTTTTCCTCTAACCTCTACTACTTTCTTTGAAAGACCCATGGAACTCTTTTGTCTTAATAATAGAATTTCACTAGAATTTCAGAATTTCAATAGAGTTCCACAGCCTTATAGTTAATTTCTCTACCCAGTTATCACAGCCGATTCTTGTTTTGTTTGTTTTTTGGTCAAGGCCTAGTTATCATAAGTTATGAAATTAGAGAGATGTGGTTTTAGTTTTTGTCCTTAAGAAACCTTGGGACACGTCTTGTCTGAACAAAGATAACAATATTTAAAAAAAATCATTTGAGGGCATCTATAAAGACACTCAATGTCACATTACCGTATATGTTTACATTACAATCACAATTACAATATCCTATCAAATTAAAATGAAACATAAACTATAATAATAATTCAATTCATTTTACAAGGATAAAAGGATAAGTGCCCCACTCCAAACTGTACGATGCTGCTTCTCCTAACGCCGGCGCTATGGTAACCA
>JAVQJS010034851.1:0-13660 GCA_036024795.1 Galaxias rostratus
TTCAGGGGTGCCCAAACTTTTGCATACCACTGTATGTTCTATTACTTCACTCATGGAATGATTCTTGTACAATCAAATTACTTAGTTAGAACTAGCACTATATAAGTTACCTATGTACAGTACTGTGTAGGTAGGTTATGCTGTTTTGAGGGCAAAGGTAAAACATGTATTTTTACTTACTTTGTATTTTAATATTTGATATAAAAAAAACACTTAAAGTAGATATATTTTTAAAAAGTTTTCTGAAGCTGTTAAAGGCAGAATTCTATGGTTACTATAAGGTGATTTTGACGACCCCTTCTGTTTGCTTGGTGTAGTTGGTGTAGTGATGGGACTTCCTTGATTAGAAGAAATGGATTGATAATACGTTTATATTAAAAAAGTTGCCTTTAGTTACTTTACAACACTTTTTTTCACATCAGTGTTAAACCTTTGCACAATCCTGTGCAGGGATGTCACCATTGACCCCTTTCCCTGAAAGGTCCACTTCACTTATTAATTGTGGTAGTGGATAGCTTTAATAGTTTTGCATTACAAAGCTTGTAATACAATTACAATACTATGCAACCCCTCCTGAAATGGGTCATACCATTTCTTAGGCCATGTCTTTCAGATTTACAAAAATCTCTGTCCTTGTGAAAACGCAAAAAGATTGTTGTCAAGAGAACACCAAACAATGTTGGTATAAACCTAAAAAAGAAATGTAATTGGCTAATGACGATTGCTTTTTTAGTCTCCTTTATTTATCGTAGATTTCATTCGTTAAGATGAGCAAGAGAAAGGCCTTTTTGCAGTCACAAAAGAATAGTAAATTGAGAGTCCTAAGTTAGAGATGGTAATACTACCAAAATTCAGTGTTTGCATGGCACCCATCGTAATAAAAAGCTATAATGTATGTACTGTTGTATTAAGGACCGACATCACAGCAGCCAATTGGCACCAGGTTTGGTTACCCAACAATTTAACGATGGACTTGTTCACACACAGACCAACTCCAGGTGAATTGGCAGTGACTGGTCAGGGCACTGGTAGGAGAAGGGAGCGTGTTCTTTTTCTATAGTGGGAAGAAACCGGGAAGAGTACCCAGAGAAATCCCACATAACCACAGGGAGAACATGCAAACTCCACACAGAAAGGCCATTGGGTCAGGTAGGGTTTGAACCCAGGACCTAGAAATGTGCTAGAAAACAGTTGCCAGGTCTATGAAAAAGGTGTCCTTGTAATGAGAACCTGAGTGTTCCATAGTTTCTTTTGTAGTGGGGAAAAATAAACATATCCAGACCAAGGCCGTGTACTTGAATGTGCATTGTTAACTTGACCTGAGTGGCACATGGCGGCTTTTATAAAGAGGGTAAACAAACGGGGAGAAGAGGAGGTCATAAACGCATGATGCAGAGCGTGGTGAGTGCTTTTCTCTGCAAGTCTCCATGATCAAATAGTAAGCCAGGCTAAATACAGCTAATCTGTATAGAAACAGTCACTAAAGCCTCAGAGGCTGCCTTTGGGTAAGATTGTGCAATGTTTCTTCAGTGTGTATGTGTGCGCAAAAGCGTTTGCAAGAGGGTTTAAGAAAGTATACGCCTTTCGTTGTGTTTATGAGTGAACATGAATGAAAAAAAGAGTGTGTAAGAGGGAGCTAAAGATAGATAATTTACAATTATAATGTTTCAACTAAACAAAGAGAGTGAAACAAGGAAGCAGCATGTGGAAGACATAAGCCTCCTGTGCCAGAACAGAGCAGCACTCCATCCACTAATCTGAGTGTCTTGACATTGCTCACTGGCTGCTGCTTCCTGCACGGTTAGCTATGGGCTGGCACTATCAGGAGATGTGTGTGTTTCTGTTTGAAGTGTTGCAAATAGACCTATGGATGTCACGCTACCGAACATTTAGTAGTGGTTAAAACCAATACCACTGAAATTGCACAATTCACGATAGCCAATTCTATGCCATGGCAAAAAAACTAAAATAATAAAACTACACTTAAACATGGACTTTCTTTTTAAAACATTACAAAAAACAATAACAGTGGCATGTAGCCTAGGTGAAGTATGTAGCTTTAGAGAATTGGGAAAAAATGGCAGGATCAAAAATGGCCTTTGAATTACGACTCTCAAAAAAGCCAACCTCCTGAGTCTTTGTTCCCTCCTATCCCAAACATGCCTGTGTTGATGTCTGATTACTAGGTAAGAAACAAATGAAACCCGAAGTTACATTTGCATGTAAACTAATAAATCCTTTTTCACATAAATCTGGCACAATACTTTCTAACATTCTAAAACTGCACCTCTGCGATGACATGCAATGACTTCAGCCGCCTTGCAACTAGTACAAGTTCACGCACTACTTCTGCCATGCGAATTGTAACAAGCCGCTGGTTTGGAGGGTCCTTGTAAAAACTTTCCTGAAAGGTTGGGGATAGGCGGGCGTCCCTAGATGTTTTTGAAGGTGAATACAGGACCCAGGGTAAACGTCAAAAACATATCATATTTATTTTATTGCTTACAATGCAAAAAATGCATACATAAACACTGACAAACTCACACACACATATATGCATTTGGGACAGTTAAGACTCAGTATTCTCCTCGGAATCATATTTTAAGAAATATAAAGAAATAAAGCATAGCCTAGAATAAAAAAAATGTCATCTCCTACCAGTAAACTGACCTATCACTAACATTACATCTGGAGTCGATCTGTGTGTCCTATGTGACATGATATATGTTGGGTGAGCAAGTCTGGCACAAATTGGCTGCCGTGATATCACTCAGACTGAGTGTGGTGTTCGATAGATATTGGTCCGTTGTTCGTTCTTAGGTATTAATTGGGGATCTAATTGAGTAAAGCGCTGTGAGTGTCATAAAAGGTGTTAAAAACGAAATAAAATGAATTATTATTGTTATTATTATCCCCAGAGGGATAATATCCCCAGGGCACAGGCTACTATAGTTCTCTTGAAAGCTAGCAGCCTGCCACAGGGGAGACTTTACACAGATAAACTGCTGAAAACCAGGATGCGGTATGAGCCATCACACTCATCGCCTGCATGTAAAAACACAAAGCTGGGCCAAAAAAACAAACTGCATCAGTCGAGTCAAAGACTCCTAAGGATTCATACATACACAGGTACACACAGGAACGTTGATGGACAAAAGTGCACTTCCACACAGACTACCACTACTACTGCTGCGTCTTATCTTCTCTGTTAGATTGCTTTACCCCCTTTCATATTTAGCATAACACGTCTAGGCTTCTTTCCCTTTGCCAGCCATATTCTCCTTCTGTCATGCAAGTGATGAGCAGGTCAACATTGAGGAAGAGTAGGTTTGATTGGTTTATGCATTTAACCATGGTAAGTAAGATCCAAAAGGCTGATTTTGGGGACAGCTTCACTTCTAGACTCACTTTGTTCTCAAAACATAATAAGTTACAGTGTCTGTTGGTCTGTTTTTAATGGTTCTTGTTAAAATAGCCACCTCCAGTGTTTCCGCTATGTACATATTCTTTAGTGCCCCACGGCTTCAGAATTTGATTAAATGTCATTAAAGGGGTGGGCAGTTTATTTTTGCATCATTGGGCAAAAATTCCAAATTAATCGTGCAGCATCTTGTAATTCAAGTGGTCTGAGAGAGAACTTCTCCCCCGTCCTTTTATTAGCTCCGCTTACAGGCTTCAGAAAATGTAGCCTGTGACAATCACAATCACTGGTCATGTCAGAGAGGGTGTTCCTACTGCCTGTTCCACAAATGCAGACACGCGTTCACATCTCTTCAGACAGTGAAAGTGTGATTCAATGGATAATCCTGCTAAAAAAGTTGCTATAACAGCGTTTGGCAACAACTTCTAACTCTAAAAAGCAACTCAAAAAGAAGATGATGGACATAAAGACAGTCTAAAAGGGAGTCATACGATGAACACACATTCAAAGGTAAGTTTCCATGGACACCAAATCAAAGTATTAAATTGAATTAAATAGACTTACACTTCCTTATTCATCATTGGGGGCCAGGCTTGTAATAGCAGCATGACTTGTTGGAACTCCTCCCAATTTAGGCAGGCTTCTAGCAGATTTAGGAAGAGGGTGTATCTCTTCTCCTCATCAGCAACATCCTCAATGGTCACCTTAAGGAAAGAGAAAAAGACAATATGCATGAACTGTATGCATTGCAACACCTTCACTGCCATCAGGTCACCTGGAGCACCTGCTTACACTTTCCCCAAGTAAAACCAAAGAACCTATGCCTCTATGCAGCAACCTGCTTGGAACCAACTTCAAGAAGATCTGAGACATGCTCCAACACCCACAAGACTAGACCATAGAGTTTCGGCTATGCCTTCAAACTTTATTTGGAGGACCTAAAAAAGTGTTTGGGGGTGGAGCGTTAAATTTCCAAGGTTTTTTTGGGGTCACTAAATATAGTATAGCGACCAGAATGTCGAATCTTTTCTGCCATAATCTATATTATTCTATACACTTGATCCCAGCCCCAAGGCATCCAAAGGTTTGTGATTTTAAGAGGCAGTGAGACAAAAAAAACGTTGCAGGAAGTTGGACATATTGGACTTGCAATGCTGAGCTTGGGGATCGAGGGATTGCTGCCATTTCGCGGCCTTTACTCTGTGCGCTCTGAATAAGCTCATTAGAATGCATTGACCCGCTTGAAGAAGCGTCCCTGGTGACGGGCAGAATGAAGTTGCAGACGTCCCATACTTCATAAGCGAAGATAGACAGAGAAAGAAGAACTAGAGAGAGGAATGAAAAAAGAGACTTCCAATGCAATTTAACAAAAAACCCATAGAGGGCAAAGAAAAAATACAAAATGTGGGAGATCTACTGACAAAGAGGAGGGAGGGTGAGTAGAAGAGCGAGTGCTATTTCTAAGGGAAGAGGGAGCAGTGATTCCCATTCCAAAAAGCCAGTGTCTATGGAGAGCCAGCCCATCTTTCAGAGTTAGGGGATTTAATAAGCCTGAGCAAAATGTATACAAACACACTCATACAAACCAAAGCATATTAATTCAAGTTAACCTACACGGACCTGATGGTAGAATGTTTGTCTCTCACTCAGGCAAAAGTGCATATGACACAGACACAGCATACTACAGAGACATAAGGAGAAGCACAACACCAGACATGGTTGGAGCAAAACAACTTGACACACACTCACACTGGCAGCTGGCCACCACTTATATCGAGGAGACACTCATCAAGCGGCTTTATATTTTAATATCCATAACCCTTTAGTGAGTGGAAGGACTCCAAGACCTCTCCTTGCGCTGCAAGTGCCTCATGCATCCCAACGGAGTCAGAAGGCCTTGTATTAGAAATACTTAGTGTGCTTGGAGAAAATGACACACACACACACACACACACACACACACACACACACACACACACACACAATATACATACTAAAATAAGTCACCATATTTTTCAAGTCAAACAGCAATTAGAACAATTTCTATCCCGCTTAATTATGCGTCTATAATTTAACTCTATCCAGCCAACACGCTTTAATTTGGTAACAAAATTTTGCGCTCTTCCAGGCTATTTGCAATTAGTGATTGCTCTAAGGTTGTATGCTACATAATCAATCCAATCTATTATAGGAGAGGTGTTTCATGCCCATAGACCAATTGTGTGCTGTGACATTCATTGCGTTTCAAGCCCTTACCCATCTACTGAACACCGTGGTGAAGTTCCCATCTAAACAGGAGGTGGATGAGACAGCACACTTCTTTAATGTTGCCGGCTTCCCAAAAGTGTATGGGGTAACAGACGGGACCCACATCAGGGCTCAAGTCCCCATGCAATATGAAGATCAATTTGTTAATAGAATAAATAAACATTCAATGTCTAGTTAGTTTGCAATCATGAAAGTAAAATAACGTTGTAGCACAATGGCCTGGAAACACCCATGACCCTCGGATACTGGATGACAGCATCCTCACAAGGCAGTTTGAGGATGGGGGAATAAGGGTATTCTTCTTGGGGACCATGGAGCAATGAATTTAAACCAATGGCCATAATGTGAGAGGGACTATATTATACCATTTATTCAGTTAAAAAGACCAAAGAATGATTCAATGAATGATTGGAATTAAGTGATGTCTTTGTTATTGACCGTAACTATAGCCTATGTTAAGAATTATTATAAATGTGATGTTATGATAATTTGTTATTCCCAAAGATGAGTAACAGTAAGTGTGATTGTGTCGAGCTTGTTTATTTTGTGTTGCAGTAAAATATTTTGCATGGGTAAATTTTCTTCTTTCTTCTGAAGCTGAAGCTCCAATTTTTTGAGCAAGAAACGAAACTTCCCTTTTGAGTGCCACAACTGATGAACCATATCCGTTGTTTGTGTAATACAATAATACAATTGATAACGTAACTTTAGCGTGTGCGAAAAAGGTCACACAAGACAGTAACTATAAAATGTGACCTTTAACTGCACTGCAATAAAAAATATAGGCCTAATTGTTTACGTTGTTTGACTAAAAACCATCTTAACTTTACAGTATGTTTTCATTGAGTTTTCGTTCAAATTTAATTGGTAGGGAAAAATAATAACTTAATTCTTACTGACACTTTTAGTGTCTTTGGGGGGTACACTGGGCTGCGAGGTTTGACAGTTGGTGTACTTGCCACATCATCACTTTTCTTAATTTTCCTCGTCAAGCTCACTGGAGAAGGTTTTAGTGGATAACTATTCAGTCATACTATTAACAAGAAATTCCATTATTAGCCTTTAAGTTTGACTGAAGCCTGTCACCTTTCTAACTGACCTCTTATTTGTTTTATCGCACATTAGGTTATAGACAATCTAATCGAGAAGATTACTTCTGTCATTAAGCTGGCTTAATGTTAGCTAGCGAGGCTACGTTTCCTAGTAACGGCGTTAACCGATTGTGAGTTGACTTTTAATAAAACATTACCGGTTTTGTTGGCATCCCTTCTGTAAAGGGTGAATTATTTTTTGGCCACAACTGATAGGTTGTTCTTGCAATATCATCTCAAATTTGTTGTTATCGCCTTGATGATATTTGGGGATAAAATTTACTTTTAAGTATGTTCGTTCTTCTGGAGTATTCTTCCAGAAGTATAAGCTTGTCCTCCTCTGACCCATTTAGTTTTCTTGCCTACGTTTCTTCTACAATTTATTTTACTACACAACAGAAAATGGTCAAATCTTTACTGCAGCAAAATCTCATTCAAAAAACTATTTCAGGGACTTCTCTGTGTAAAGAAAATGTAAGGTGCTCCTGATAACTAATGGGTTAATAGCGCAGCCGGTAAATCACTTACTTTTATTCTGAAAAAATACAGATATAGCTGACAAATCTATCTACCTTGTAATTTTCTATGGGGAAAGTGGCGCAAATATTTAATGGGATTGAATGCCATCACTGAAAAAAATATCCACAACCAAAGCAAAGCCAATAGAGTTAAACCAGGAAACAGTCCAAAAGCATCATATTTACAGCTGCAAAGTGAAATCTGAGGGAAGTGTCAGGCAAGACCAGTTAAATTTCATTTTTAGTCAACTAAAACTTGACTTGAAAAACAAAAATAGGATAGTATTTTGTCTTAATTTATCACAAAAAATATTTTGTAAAAGTCTTTGTTTATCTAGCGTCACTAGCGTTTTCGAGATCCCTTTTAATTGCATGACTGCATTTTGACATCATGACTACATTTCTGTGAAGCTTGCCAATGTACTTTGTTCGTTGAGTTAAACTATAGGCGTTAAGCAAATTTGGTTAATTATGTCTATTTTTCATTTGGATTGTTTTATAAGAAGGTAGTCCTAACAGAGGTAGCTAGCTAACACTTGTAACCACAAAATAGGAGTGAGAGAGCAGAACAACAGGCCTGGTGACTTTAGGCTAGATCTATCCGGTCAACTTTTTTATTTTATTTTACAAGATAATCACTTGATGAAAGCTTATTCATATGGTTGGAAAATCCTGTCAGAATACTGTTTATCAGGAACACTTTGGATGTTGCTTGTTCACAACAAATGGATCTAAAAGGCTCTATGAAAGACAATATGATTGAGCTACAACAAAGCCTGCTTTGACCATTTTTTCAGTATGAATATTTGTGAAGTACAAACAAGGAGTTTATTTTTTAAATTGTATATATTTTAGATGGACAAAGATTGACAGGCTGCTCCAGACCCTCAAGAGGCTCATTGCAGAGGAGGAGATGTACCATGACCGGGTCACATGACCACTCAGGAGGAAGACCAACTAGAGAAGGAAAAGGTGGGACGTGATCCCCAGGCGAGATCATCAACTAGGAATGTATGATTGTGGGTGTATAATATATTCAATTCTAAGTGTCACATTACTGAGATCATCAACTAGGAATGTATGATTGTGGGTGTATAATATATTCAATTCTAAGTGTCACATTACTGAGCCTCACACTAGCCTAACTGTGTTACCCCCTATCATTTGGATGTGGCTGCCCATTCACACATAGGTCCAAGTCAGCTAAAAGCATAAATGCTTTCCAAAATATCATATCCTTCCTATTTTGATAATGATTTACAGACAGGCAATGAAATCTCTCTATACACCTAGGCGACCTTACAGTGTTAATTCAGATAGTGTACTTCAGTCTACCATATACTACAAATGTAAACGTTTGAGGGAAAAATCCTTGCGTGGGAGTGGGTGGTTGTTGTCAAAGGGTATTTCCGAACTCTCACTCTCCTAATCCTCTTGTGCCTACATCGTCATTCCATACAGCCAAAGCCCGTGAACTGCAAAAAAATATCCAAAAACGGCTAAACTATAATAACCAAACACCAGAAAACCTCTCAGATTTAGAATAAATTCCGCTTTGTGAAACTAGTCACATTCGGCCGAGTGCCAAAATTAAAAACAGTTCCTATCACGAGTGAAGCAGAGCCATTTACTTTGACATAATGAAGCACAGAAAGTTAATTTTGTTTTTCCTATGGAATTACAAGCCGTTTTGGGGAAACTTCTATCTTTCGCAAGCTAGGGCTATGTGGAATGCTGACGTAGGCACAAAAGGCTTAGGAGTGTGAGATGGGAAATTTGCATAGAGATCAACCCATTCAAGTATATTTCCCTCAAACCTATACATTTGTTGTAGATCGCACAGATTGACGCACACTATCCAAATCAATACCGTAAAGTTGCCTACATTTAAAGAGAGAAGTTTCATTGTCTGTCTATCATTATCAAAATAGGAAGGATAGCATAGTCGGGAAGGGCTTACGTTTCCTAGCTGACTTTTATGAGAATGGGTAGCCATATCCCAAATTATAGCCGGTGACAAGTTTAGTCTATTGAGAGAATTAGTAATGTGAGAATTTGAATGTAACATATTATACACATACCCACAATTATGCATTCCTAGTTAATGGTCTGGCCTGGGGATCAGGTCCCAGCTCCTCCTCCAGTTAGTCTTCCTCCTGAGCGGTCATGCCACAATGCCATGATACATCTCCTCTGCTGCGAACCTAGTCTATTCAAGTGAAGTATTCTGCTCTCACTCCCATTTTAGAAATGTTAGCAGCTCCCTCTGTTAGGACCACCTTCTCACAAAAATTTATTTAAATGAAAATTTGCTTAAAGTATGTAGTTTACCTCAATAGCTGAAGAGCATTTGGCAAGTGTCACAGCCATTTTTATCTCAAAATGCAGTCATAAAATGTAAACAGATGTCGAGCTTCACAACTCACGCTAATGATACTAGAAAAACAAAGACTTTCAGAAAATATTAACTGGGATAACAGTTAGTTAAACATAATTTTTATGTTATGTAATTGACAAAACATGAAATATAAGTGGTCTTACCGTGAAATATTGCCCCAGATATCACTTTGCAGCATTAAGTTTGATGCTTTGGACTTTTCTAGGTAAATTCCTTTGCTTTCGCTTTGGCTATGGTGATTATTTTTCAGTGACGGGGCATTCTATCACATCAAATATTCACGCCACTAACCCTATAGCAAGAGACAAGGTAGATTGCGGAATTTCTCACCTATTGCTAGCCTTTTTCAGAATAGAAGCAGGTTATTCACCGGCTTCTCATTGGAACTTTTGTTCCGAATTTAAAGCGGGCGAGCTGGATAGGGTTAACACCTACCCAAACCCTATCCAGTTAAGTACAAAATACATCTTCATACCTGCCTAAAACCTAGCCACAAATGTTCACAGTTAAAAGTTTTCAAGTACCAAAGACACAACAGCGTAATTTGCCACGGCAAAAATATCTGAATACCTACGCTAATAAATAACATATCCAAAAAACGATTTCGTTTTACTATGATTTAAAAACACTTTCTGTAATTATGTGAGTGTAAACAACATGGCAAAGAGTTAATTCACTCTCTTAAAGTTGTTCCAGAACTAAATAAAGAATGCAGTAAAAAGGTCTCTTTTTGATGTTCTTACTCAAGCCAGCATAGGTTCAAATGAAGTCTGAGCCACAATCCTCTGTGAAGCGGAGGATACATTAATCTGACTGAGCCTCCTCGAGAGAGCACAAATGTAGAGCAAGACATATTTGATTTTACACCGCAGACTGTGACAGATGTTGTAGCAAGAGGATCAAAGTTCAAGGCATAATGTTATGACAAAGTAGTATTTCTCAATTCGAAGAATACTGCATGCAACTGTAGGTTCTTTGTAAAGACAGTTGCAGAAGCTGCTAATAATAGTATGCAATATTGGATTCTGCACGAGTCCTCAGAGTGGAGAAGAAAAGGTCCGTTGGAGGAACAACCGAGGATGTAATTTGTTAACCGAATGGAATACATGCTGATTGCAATCTATTGGCCAGAGACAACATAATGTCATTTAGGCAAATATCCAAACAAATCAGACTTTCTCCTGTGCCATGAAGGAGTATACAGCAACAATGTTTAGGTAAGGGGTACATACTCAAGGTTTACTAGCACAACACTGCCAAGAACATCATGCTGCCTCTACTGACTTGCCCTCTTTCCATAGTGCATCCTGGTACCATTTCTTCCCCAGCCAAACGATGCACACACACCCAATCATCCACATGAGCTAAAAGAAAACCTGATTAATTAGACCAGGCCACCTTCTTCCATTGTTTCATGGTTCAGTTCTGATGCTCATTGCAGCGTGCCCATTGTAGATCCTTTCGGCAGTGGACACTGACCAGTCTGGGGCGAAGAAGCCCCATTAGCAGGTCCACTGAGTGTTCTGGAACTTTTCTACCATAGCCAGCATTAACTTGCGCTACAGAATCTCTTCTGTAGGATTGGGCCAGGCTATCTAGCCTTCGCTCCCCACACGCATCAATGAGCCTTGGGCACCAATGACTCTGTCGCCGGTTCAACACTTTTAGCAGCTCCTACATTGATCCAGGATCTCCAGACCGACATAGAAGAGTCAACAGCAGGGTGATTTCATGAAAAATAGTTCAAGGGCTAAGAAAGAATGTGGATGTGGTCTCTTTCCATGCTTGTTGAAAAAGTAGCGGATACCTCTTGGCATATCTGTTTGGACCTGATTTTCAGTATTTTACTCTTTTTCCCAGTTTAAATATTTTTCAAGCCACTTCAAAATACTTTAGCATGATCAATTCAGTCCCGCATGCGTCCTATGCAGACGTTAGTATTGTGCACGTCAATCAAGTCTATGGCCCCTCTCCTGTATAACAATTACACATGGAAAGCAATGCCTGCTCAAGACACATTTATTATGTCCCCATAGAATTACTTCACATTGCAGGTTATTCGGGCGATTTCAAAATAGGATGTTCAATAGACTAATGACCACTGTTAAACTTTGCCTGAGAATAAAAAGCTGCGGTTCTCGCAGGGAGCAATGAAGTGGTGAAAGCACTGCGTGTTTGTGGGTGGCACGTTTCACATCCCTCACACACAAACACACACACACACACACACTTGCAAGTACCACATGATCTTTGAATGTAACAGAGAAACACGTTTAACCAGTGCACACACACTCAACGATCGTATCCATTGACAGAGGAGAGCATCAACCAAGTACCTGGAAGGTAGGCATAGGGACCAGCCACTCTCAACATCTATTACAAGTTTGTGGAGTTATGTGAGACATAGTTTCAACTAAGGTTGTCACAATACCAGCAGTCTTAATGTTGATACTATGCCAGATCAGTTACTCGATACTTTTTAATACTGAAACAAAAAAAAATGTACAAGCAAAATAAGTGAGCATTTATTTAATAATAGAAAAACTAGCTTGAATCAAAGTAAAACATTGTATAGATTTCCATACTGTTTGGACAGTGAGCAAGATACAGACAGGCACACTGGCTAGGTCAAACTGTTTGGTCAGCTAAACTCACCAGAACAATGAAATAACATATCTCAACAATTTTCATCTGTCAATATTCTGAGGTGGTGAGGAGGTAACATACTAAATATAGTGCTATGTACAAGAATATGACCCATACAACCCTCCACTGCCCAATTTATTTGACAAGTATTCTGTGTTTCCATATTTTATTGCTTGTCTAAACTGTTCGCAAGGATTGTGTTAGTTATAGTAACGAAAATACCTTTTAGTTTAGTCAACAATGTTGATAACCTTTTTTGCCACCAAATAAAATCTGTATAAAAAGAAACACTCCAAAGCAGAGCAAGTCCACAACAAGTCTTTTCACTTGGTTTCTGACACCCAAAACGAAAACATGCAACAAAATGTATAAAATATTTATCTGACAGATTATACTTTTGAACTGCAGAATGTCTGAACAAGTTCCTTTCGCCAGAATGTATTTGAACAGACAAACAGCACAGGGAGATTTCTTCATTCTATCTCATATCTTAATGCATCCTATACATGAAAGACACAATACAAAAATATAGGTTATACCTGACAAAGGTTCTGAAGTTTGGCAACATTTTTGAAATTGGCAATGTGTTTGTATGGAGGTCTTGTATAGTTTCTTCCAGCCTAGTTTCAGAATCAGAACTCACTGAGTGATATTACTTAGGGTGTGCATGCGTAAATTAACTAATCAGTGTGCTCTTCGATAGTAGGAGTGTGTGCTTATCTCTCTAAGTTAAATTAGTGAAGTAAGCATCTTCTTATGCCGGTTATCTGTGTCCTCAGGCATTTTTATATCTGGTTGTTTCTTTCTGTGTGCGTATGTGTGTGTGTGTGTGTGTGTGTGTGCGGCACGACAAATTGATTTGTGCTCAAGCAATCGTCGCATTTACCTGAGGTGCCATTAAATATTAATGTGTGTTGGCCAAGGCACAGGACATGCAGAAAAAGAACCAGGAAGAGTTGCTTGCAGTACCAGCCACATCAGAGTGCGTTTTGATAAGAAGGTGGACTTGACAAAATCATCAGGACCACACAAGCATTATCAATTTGCAGACAACATAACGGTGGTTGATCTCAAATAACAATGACGACACAGCCTATAGGGAGGAGGTCCAGCACCTGGCGACGTGGTGCGCCGACAACAACTTAGCCCTCAACACCAAGAAGACCAAGGAGCTCATTGTGGACTTCAGAAAGACCAAAGGAGGCACGCACACCCCTATCTGCATCAATGGGACAGAGGTTGAGCGTGTCACCAGCTTTAAGTTTCTGGGCGTCCACATCTCTGAGGACCTCCCTTGGGCCCTCAACACTTCCACCCT
>JAVQJS010034861.1:0-12045 GCA_036024795.1 Galaxias rostratus
CAGAAGACAAAGCACACACACAAAGAAGACCAAGTGACTTTTTTTTACTAAGAACAGAGAAATTTGATTTAAAGGTAAGTTATTGAAATTGTCTTGTTCAACATACCTTTAGAAGGTCAGCACATAATTCCAGAGATTCCTATCCAGAGAGATACAGTGAAGAATACTGTTTATAAAGGACTGTCAATAAATGACATTAATTTACATATTGAGGTCCTTGTTTATGTTGGTGTGGCTTGTTATGTCAGTTGTAGCAAACTAAGGTTAGCTGGAACTACAAAGATTTTACTGCTGGCTAAAAATATGAATGTTGAGATGTAATGCAGGAAACTCAAGTTGGTGATTTACCTTTAAATATTGTGAAATTTGTTTATATTTAACAGATCTAGGGGTACTCCCAATTTCCCTAAAATATCTAGTCTATGGATCTTGTCTCGTTGAACAGAAACAATATTTAGAGTTTTGATTTGGAAAGTTGTGCTCTTACCTCTCCCTCCATTGATGTATGGTAGTTTTGTCATTTTATCACCCTATAAAATACTGAACGCAAGCTGACAATAATTCAGATTTAAACAATTTTCCCCCATTTCCTCTCTATTGCCATCATTTTTCGAGCTTTTTGAGAGTTGGGTTGGCATCCATTGGTCACTGAGAGCCTGACGTTCAATGTACAAAGTAAAGGTTTTCCTCTTCCCCTCTTTGTCCTACTGCGGCTGTGCCGAAATCCCACTGAAATACATCTTGTGCAGCCAGTGGGCAGTACTGTAACTGTAAAAGGTGAACCATGTGTGGAAATTGTGGGTTGTTCTGAGAGATAGCTTAGGCCAGCTTGTTTAAGATTGGTCACTAAGGCTACTTCACAATGACCCTATTGGTGCAGAGCCAGAATCCCCACCTCTTGTAGGGGGAGTAAAGTAACCCTAAACCTTGAAATGCTTGAGAAAAAACAAGAAGTAAAGGAATTCTAAATGGTGAGAGAAGTGTGTAGAACTCCAGTTCCACTTTGCAGCTGTATTCTCACACATTTGTTAGGAGTCTTTTAGTCCATAAAACAAAGTGATGATTATATAGCAAAAAAATTAGATAGGAATGGAGTATGTTGTATATATAGTATTATGTCTGAACACATTTTGCATGGTTTTTTTACATTCATCATTCTTGTGTACAGTACTCAGTGCCAAATTTGGATATTGTCAGGTTCAAGCAACCTAAAACATTTTAAGAACATGATTCCAACAGATATGTTGCCTCAATTTAAGTCACTCACGAGACATCTGTAGCAAATTTGCAGACTATTACGTTTATAAATAATTAATCTAACTGACCTGATGCCTCACGAATAAATGGGAGTGTGACCTGATATCTGTCAATGAGTTGAAATATAAAATCCACAGTCAAGAGACAAGGAGACACCTTCGACTTCATGACAAGTTTTTATAAATTCTATAACCCTATGATAGTATTGCATTGACTGTAATAGTAGATAGGAAATATTCCAACTAGCCGTAACCAATAGCACAAGCTTTAATGGACAATAACAGAATAATTTTACAAACCGGTATTTACATGCAGATACCATTAAAATAGATAAGTTTTATTCCCCATTTCGTGAATTTCGGATTTTACCAATGCTTCACACAAACATATGGTGTTTTCTAATGCTGTGCATTGGGTTATGCCCTTTGTATTTGAGACACCATAATTACCATTCCATGTCTTCAATGTATCAGAAGTGCAGAAAAAACTCATGATAGTCCAAAACAATCTACAATGTCTGGTTTTGTTAGGGTTGCTCCAAACAGTAGAGCGACAATATTCATACACTATCCTTTGGATCACGATACATTTTCTGTAACCCCCCTCCACACCCTTGGCCTGGTGATCCTCTCTAAATGAAGTAAGAGATTAATAAAATGAAATCAGCAAAAAACAGCCATTGGTTAAATGTTGGGCAAAAACTAAATCTCTGCAATCCGCTTTCTGCTGGATTGGCTGGTACAAATCAAGTGGGCCTAATTGTACACCTACTGTATGAAAAAAAGAGACCTCAGATGATGTCTATGCCTGATTCTGAAAGTAATAACTCAATTTATGGGCAAACTTCTAGTCTCATATTTTCTAAAGTGCCAGTTCTATTTTAAACAAAAACAAAGAAGTCAGTACCCTACATGTCTTTAATTGCTTTTTGTTGGCCAGCTTGTTGATGTGAACAACATTAACATTTCCATGAAATACTTTGCCTATTTTCTTCCCATGCAGTTTTCATGTAGGCAATGTTGATTGAAGGAAAATTAGACATTCTTATAGTATCTTTAATTGATTTGGATTTAGAATGTGTTGGTCAAATCACTAATATAATGGATTTTAAAATAATTATAAAAAATGATCAGTGATGTATCAGGCCAGCTCATAATCGTATAGGCCACACTATACGAATGAAACACTGAGCACAATAGTATGTTAATCCAGTCCAGTCTTTAAAGAGTGGTCCCCATAATAAATAATTCGCAGGCTACCTATTCCATCTACGTGGATGAGAGCAATATGAGCGGGCTAGTCGTTAGTTTAGTGACACTCTGCCTGTCGGGTATATTTTTTCAGATTTTAGTCAGATTTTTACATATTCGTTTCTTAATACATTGTATAGAACTGTTACATATCTATTTTTCTATATGTATCCCTTGGCCAGTGAAAGTATGATTTCCATGTAAATGTTGTTAATGCATTTTAAAACTAGTTCTTTAAAACTAAAAACAAACAAACCAAAACAACTTTTAAAACTCTGCCGGAAAAGCCACCAGAAGTAAAAGAAGAAGAAAAACCACCAGTTCCTTGGCTAGATAACGTTGTCTTTTCGGCTGAATCAGTGTTTGTCGCCAACTGGTTGCTAGCAAGATAGCTAGCTAAAATGTTACCATTATCTGTTAAAGACGAAAAATTTAAGCCTACCAAATTAAATCTTCTCAATAAGATTTCCGGATGGTTCAGGTAACAAACGAATGTTTTTTGTCAGCGTTGTTAAAATTTATCTCTCAGCCCGAGCTACCTGATATTAAGCAAAGTTAACATACGGTTAACCTACTTAAGATTGGATTTGATTTCTCATGTCATTTATTTTTGTTGTTTCAGATCAATTCTCTCGGATAAAACGTCACGGAACTTGTTTTTCTTTTTATGTCTAAATCTGTCGTTCGCGTTTGTGGAATTATTGTATGGCATATGGAGTAACAGGTAAGTGACTTGGGTTAGGTTCCCATTTCGTTAGCCAATGTTTGCTACACGTTCACGTTATTTATTCAGGATGTGCCACGTATAGCTAACTATACCGAACCTTATATTAGGCTTAACGTGACCGTTGTCCTAATTGGAAATGTCCACCTGCATGCAACAACACAGGTCAATAAATCCATTAAGTGTTATTCTTATTAAATATGGTTCTCGACTATAGTACCAAGATTATTTTCTAGGCTTCTTCCTGCTAATAGATTTAGCAAAGAAAATTTAATATTATGTTATTGTCGAGACTGTCAATATAATTATAGCATAAGAATGCGTAGTATACCATTAACATAGTTATTAATTCAGATAGCTAAACTTGAGTCACAAGAATAACCAAGAATTATATGGGCCCAATCACAACTGCAATTCAGCCAACTCTCGGATAGAGGCGGTAGCGTGATATAATTTGTGCTCACTGAAGTGAGGATGTGTTAAAACTGTTGTGTACCATGGCAGATTGCAGGGATTGTAAGTTCAAGTGGAACTAAGTGTAAGTTCAACATCATTGTTTATGAGTACATAACGTGTTCCCCTAATCTTTCAAATTAGATTAAATACCAGAGTTTTATGATATCTTCCTATATCGTTTTGCAAGCAAACAGCAGTGACAAACGAGTTGTGGAAATTACTGGATTGCCTCATAGTGAGTTATTTCTTTTTTTTTTTTAACTACAGACGTTTCCAGCCAGGGGGAGAGCTTTTTCCAATTCTGAGTTTGGTTCACGCAATGGGCTATTAAAGCCTTGGAGTGTACTGTGGATTACCCATTAAAATGCGGGTGGTCCAAAAATATTAATCTCACTGACCAAATTAAGCGAAGTAATTCAATATACCAATATAATTGAGCCTAAACAACAACATATAGTTTAGAAAATTGGCGCACCTTCCATTTAACCTCTTACCAAGAGAGTTCAATTGACTGCTCTTTTGTTTTACTCTCATATCAATAACATGGTAAAATATCCTCTTTCCATGTAAGAAAGATTGCTTCAATCCGACATTCCGATCCGATAGTAATGCTGCCAAACTTGTTCTTCCGTCTTGATTACAACAGTTAACTTCTTTTTAGCACTTCTTTAAACTCCCAACTGGTATAAAACTTTGCTGCTTGTCTCCACACATAACCCATGTAGTCTTTAACCCTCACTGGCTGCATATTAATCAGCAATTACCTACAAAATCCTTCTCACCTGCAAAGCTTTACATAACTTGGCCCCTCTCTGGCTTCCTCCAGCCTTACCATCCTACCTGGACATTACGTATATCCTCAGATGGGGAAGTGGTCATTCCCACGGCAAAACTAAAACATTTTTGGAAAGCGTATATTTTCTAGGGCGGTACCTAAATTATGGATCACTGTTTCCTCATCAAATACGCAATTCCAACTCCCTTTCTATCTTTCAAAACCACCGTAAAACATATCTTTTCACCTTAGGCTGCTCTAATTGACTGTTTTGAACCAGGTCCTATCCTTCTAATGCATTGTTGTTCTTTTCTTATAGTTTGAACTGCTGTGTTATAACTCTGTATTTTCCGTGGAGTGTCTTTGGTTGACAGAAGCGCTATATAATAATTAATATTGTTAATATTCTATTTTTAAATTGGTCCATAACTCAAGTTGGAACACCTGTCTTAACGAGAGTAGGATCATGCAGTGCAAACTAATAGTAAGATGGTTAATCAAATGTTATATCATTAGTTCTATTCTGGTTGAATATTTTTGGCTAGTTGTTTTACTGTTTTTATGTAGTTGTTTATGTAGCATAGAATATATTTGCTAGCTTGTAAAAAAAAACAGGACATCAAGGTGAGCTGTCGGCCAACATCCATCTAATTGCTTCAGAGGTGTTTTTTTTACGTTGGTGCAATGGTGGTTCTCCATTGAAATGTTTTTCATTCTAAGACATGGCTCATTCCCTGTATGGGCAACCGGGCCTAGGATAAAAATGTGCAGCTGGGCTTACCAGCTAGTTCACCCTTAACAAATGACTTCACCAGTTCTTGGTAATCGTCTTCATACTTTTTTAGCTTGTGGCATAGGGGAAAAACTGTTGAGACTTTAAATTTGGCCTGTAGGAAAAGGTGTCATTACTGTGGTGCCTGAGCAAGACGTATGACTCAGTGTGTGTGTGTGTCTGTGTGTGTGTGTGCGTGCGTGCGTGTCTGTGTGTGTTCTCAGTCTAGGCTTGATATCCGATTCTTTTCATATGTTCTTCGACTGCACGGCACTCTTAGCAGGTCTAGCCGCGTCAGTCATTTCCAGATGGAGATCAAATGACTCGTTCTCCTATGGGTAACTATTCTTTAATTGTACAGAAATATGTCATATTGCATTAATTGTTTTACGTCACCAAATTGTCTGTTCAGATTTTGTGTAAAAAAGTCTTCTAGGGGTTTACTAAATAATTGTTGTGAGGTCTACATCTAAATGGTTTATAGATTCAAAACTCATGACATTGAAAACATCCTACTTTTCTTATATTAATGTAATTTATCTTTTATCAAACAACCTATATGTGGGATGTGCTAAAAAAAAATCACTTGATAAGTATTTTTGAAACGGACCCCTTGGGTTCCTTGCGATGTAAGTATTTTAAAAAATGATATAACATGACCTGCTTATTGTACTGGCTTCCTTTGACTTTCAGGTATGTGAGGGCGGAGGTGTTGGCTGGATTTGTCAATGGCCTTTTTCTAATCTTCACTGCCTTCTTTATTTTCTCAGAGGGAGTAGAGGTATTCCACTAAATAATCTTTTATTTGTCGAACATAACCATTACTTAATACCATTTGTGTTATTTTGTTATTGTTTGTATGTTTGATGGAAAATCTTCCATCTTGTTTTATCGTACTGGTTCTATAACATGCTAACTCGCATGTAACTTTTTGCACCCTGTGGTGCAAATTTGTTCAAGATATCGGTGGCACCTCGAAAGTGGCTTTGGTATATTATCAGTAGTTCATTAAATGCATAAACTAAATACATGTGCACTCTCTATCCACTTTATCAGGTACCATTGTTCAACTGCTTTTCATTAAAGCAAATATCTAATCAGCCAACATGGCAGCAATTCCATGTATTTAGACACGTAGACGTGGTCAAGACGACCTGGTGAAGTTCAAACAGAGCATCAGAATGGATAAGAAAGGGAATTTGAATTACTTTGAACGTGGCATAGTTGTTGGTGCCAGACGAGCTGGTCTAAGTATTTAAGAAACTAATTTGCTGGGATTTTCATGCACAGCCATCTCTGTTCTAAGTCTTTATTTTTGCGGCGACATTGACATTGGGACGGTGGTGTCAGAATTTCATGTAAACAACATGAAAGCATGGATCTATCCTGCCTTTTATCAACAGTTCTGGGTGACGTAGGTGGTGTTGTTCGGGGATATTGTCTTGGCATACTTTGGGACCTTAAGTACCAGTTGAGCATTGTCTAAACGCCACAGCCTACCTGAGTATTGATGCCAAGCATGCCCATCCCATTTTGACCACAACGTACCCATCTTCAGATGGCTACTTTCAGCAGGATAACTTACCATGTCACAGAGCTTAAATCAGCTCAAACTGTTTTTTTAAACATGACAATAAGGTCGATGTAATCATGGCCTCCACAGTCACCAGATCTCAATCCAATAGAGCACGTTTGGTATGCGGTGGAACAAGGGATTTGCATCATAGATTTGCAGCCCACAAATCTGCAGCAACTGGGGGATGATATCATGTCAAAATAGACACAAGAAAATCTGAGTATTCTTTCCAGCACCTTGTTGAGTCTATGCCACAAAGAATTAAGGCAATTCTGAAGGCAAAAGGGGGTCTAACCAGATACTAGCAAGGTGTACCAAATAAAATGGCCAGTTAGTGTATATTAAGACTCAGAATCTAGTAAAAAAGAACAGATTATATAAAAGTAGAGACAACAAATTATTTATTTAAATACACTCACAGTATTGAATTAGTATTGAATTATAGATATATTTTTGCAATGCGAGAAAAAAAAAAGGTTGTTTGAAGACGAGTAAGAGATCATCCAGATAAATATTGAGAATTATGATAAAGTAAAATAAATATTACCCAGCTAAAGTCCCCAGTTCTGTTATTTTATAATGGTATTATCCATTGCAAAATGTACCATGTGCACTGCACTGTGAAGGTTTGAAGAATAACAAAAAAGTAACTATCCGTTAATAGTTTTCCTTAATGTTCTCTCTGCTGTGACAGTTGTTAAGGCTTTACTGAATTGTATCCATTTATTCCAGAGAGCATTGGAACCTCCAGATGTCCACCATGACCGTCTCTTACCGGTGTCCATTGCTGGCCTTCTGGTTAATCTGGTGGGAATCTTTGTGTTCCAGCATGGAGGCCATGGTCATTCACATGGAGGAGATAGCAGTATGTGATATGCTAAGTCCCTGCTGGGGATAGATGTTTTCAGTGCAGTGCCAGGGGCAGAAAGTACAATGCTTTCTCTCTCTATGCATATCACAGTATTCTCTCTGTTCAATGGCAGTAATGAGTTACAGACTACATTGCTGTGTGTTTCCATGTAGTACAATGTTCTCTCTCTGTGTCTAGATCATGGCCACAGTCACTCCCTGTTTAATGGCAGTATGGATCACAAGCACGACCACAGCCACGGGGGGCACAGCCACGGAGGGCACAGCCACGGGGGGCACAGCCACGAGCATGTATCGAACGCTGACCACAGCCATGGAGGACACGGACATTCCCATAATGAGCCCCATTGCCATGGTTAGTCCCACTACGCCTATCACTTGTGCTGTTGGCAAGAGTGTCTCAATATGCTTGTTTGTCCTTTATCATTTTATCTCTTCAACATTTTATGTATATCTGTCACGGAGACTTAAACCTTAAGTGCTCTCCATATTATTTTCATTTGGAAAATATAGACAAAGGAAACAATCTTATTAATTTTTCTCTGAATTGTTGATTTATGAAGATGTTGACTATAATTTCACAATATTTGTACTTCTATAACGGATGTTATGTGGACTATTCATAGTTCAAAACTACACATTTAAGTGAACGAATTAAAACGAGACACATTAGCCAAAACCTAAGGGGACCTTGTTATTTATGCAGATGCACCCTAAAGATGCCCTCACACTACACTCAATGATAGATCGCAGACCAAATCCCCGGAAAAGGAGGCATATTGTAGTGTGCTCCTATGAATGACAGCTGTGTATTGTGTACTGCTCACGATACAATCTGAGTGAGACAGTTATAAATCTGCCGCGGAGGTCCCTGCCTGGCTTCTGTATATGATTTAGTGAGAAATAGTTTGGAGACCAAGCAGACTTGTTTGTGATTCCTCCTTTTGAAACATCTACTAATATGTGAATCACTTGTCACCTGTCAGTCATGTAGTGTGCATGACTTCAACGCACAAGATTACAATATGACTGATAGTTGCATAGAGTGTGCAATACACTGAATTTATGATTTTGAGAGTTGTGTAACGTGTTGAAGGCATCAAGAATGGATGATGACTTGATCCAGAGAATGTTTCTACTTATTGTCAGTATACAAAAGAGAAAGTATTTTAAATTATTACTTTTCTCTATTTCAGATGAATTCTTGCACACACCAGGGAAGGGTTCGAGCAAACAGATTCTAGAAGGTATGAGCTTCATTTTTCATCAGTATCAACAATACAATTAATAAAAAAAAATTGTCTGATTAAGGACTCTCTATCTTAGTGAACTAATACATTTTGCAGAAGAAAAACATTTACATCACTTGATAATAATTTAGTTATTATTTAATCTCAAGGTTCTTTTTAAACTTTTTATTTTATTTTTGTTATTCAGGAGTGTTTTTGCACATTGTGGCTGACACCCTGGGCAGCATTGGCGTGATCATATCTGCACTCCTCATGCAGAATTATGACTTAATGATCGCTGACCCCATTTGCTCAATGCTCATTTCCATTCTCATTGGAGTCAGGTAGGGGACCCTGCCACTCTCTAATGTGTAATTAGCGCCTCCTTGTGGGGAACACAGGGTACCACTAGAGGTTCTATTTTTAAAGCTGACCTCAGACGGATTTTTTGTTTTTTAATTGGTTTTTAATAGTGTTGTCAAAGACCTTAGTAGGAAACTTAGTCTGAGTCATGCTTTTTGTCGTTACTGATGGAATTTCTTAAAAATCCTTTGCTAAGGATTTGAGGATAGTTTGTGAAATTGTTTGCATGCCTGCTGGAAGGGATAGTATGTGGTCTGTTTGTCTAAATAAATACATTTTTCCATGTACTTTTTGTACAATGCATATAGTCCCCTATTGCACTAGTAACTTGGTCAAAATGGTTTTTCCATTAATAATATCTGATTTCTGTACACAAGGTTGTATGCCTGTGAACGCTTTATTAAACTTCATTAAATTTGACTGTAACTCTTCTTATAGTGTTGTGCCTTTGCTGAGGCAGTCCATCGGCATATTAATGCAGCGTACTCCCCCTTCCCTGGACGACACGCTCCCAGAATGCTATCAGAAGGTAAAGCACTTATATTACATGTTCTTTATCCTGAAGTGGGGTTAATTATCTAACATAGTTAAGAAAATATTTTCAAAACCGTTCTAAACCGGACTATTCTTTCATTGTTAATTCCTTTACTAACATTAGGCACTAAAATGCACAGACTAATAGTGATGTAATACATCATAGAAAGATGTCTCAGATCATTGAAATGTACTTGAATTATTGGAATATTATTTATGTATATTATTTAAGTATTTCAGTATAGTTCTTATTCTAATAAAGGGAACTGTCCATAACAAGTTACATTCATGTTGTGTTCAGTCCCAGCTCTTGTTTACTATAGTATTGTATCTATTTGTAATCGGTTTGCAGGTGCAGCAGCTGCAAGGTGTGTATAATCTACAAGAGCCCCACTTCTGGACACTTTGCACCGACGTTTACATTGGAACCCTGAAGCTGCTAATCGCTCCTGAGGCCGATGCCCGATGGATTCTCAGCCAAACTCACAACATTTTCACACAGGTAGCTTGATTGCCATTTTAGAAGCTTAAGTGATTTGGATGTATACTATGTTTGTTGGACTAATGAACAGGAGGATTGTTTGACAAAGCCTATGTTCGATGCACACTGTCAAACCTGATTATGCATTTTTAGAGGGAGAAACTCGCAAAGGAAATCATACTCTGAGCAGCAGTTTGTATGGTAGTTTCAGCCAGACATCTGTATTTGGAAATATATTGCTAACTTGCAAGAACATTTTGGACAAACCGTTAAAAGAAATCTAGCACATTTTACAAGTGTACAAACCATTCAAGTATTCCTTAGGCTATCCTATTGGAGGAACAAAACAACTTTGAGTTGAATAGTTCAATTAAATTTGTATGTAGTGAGTCATACTGTCCTTGGAACAGAACAACGGACTGAGAATGGACTGACAAGCTTTATCATCTAATCCTAAAATGTATATTGTAGACTAGGATTGTGAAACCTGCAAACCTTTCAGAAGGTGTTCATTAGGTTTTTTGTGTGTGTATGTCACATAATGTTGACATACACACAATATTATGATGATTAATGTAAGAAATGTTTTTACTTCATCCTTAGTGGCCAGAAGAGTCATTAGAAAGCTGTATGTGAAATGATTCTCCCAAAATATGTAGCTGACTTATTTCTCACTTGTCTCCAGGCAGGTATACGACAGCTGTATGTGCAGATTGAAGTGGCAGCGATGTAGACCTTAAACCCCTGTGGGAGAGAATGCACCAAAGCCTTATACGTGCTGCTGTGGGACCAACTCCCCTTCCCCAAAGACCGACAATGTTTTAATATGTGACACTTTTTGTGAGCGCCAGTGTTTTAAATCAGCAGTTGCAATGGACATTGAACCACTTTTTGGTGTCCCAAATCACAGACCAAAGGACCATGACTAAGGCCGTGATGGATCAGAAACATGCCACTTCTCTCAGGAAGACCACACAGGGGAAACCATCAAACTGGGAACAATTGGACGTTGACTCAGAATTTATACTGCACACATTCCTTGAGACTTCAGGTGATTAGAGGCCAGATTAGCAGCATGAATTTAAATGTTTTTAATGGGATATACATGTAAGAATTTGTCCACCCAAAAGGAGACTGCCTTGTTTATAATTTCAGCAACGTGCAACTGAAGCTGAGTTTGGGTCACCGAAAAGAAAGGATTATGTTTTAGCATCACCAGTTGGTTTCACTCAGTAGCCGTTTTTATTAGGTACATGCTGTTATGAAACCCTCTGACTGGAGGGCAGCTCTGAATCACGAGGTGTCCCTCTACACGCCACTTCTGTAAAGGGTAGTTATTTAGGGATTTTCCTCTTGATCTGTTAAACAGCACTTTGGAAGTACCCAAACTATCACGTCAGGCACAAGAATTATGGCATGTTTTTTTGCAACCTGTTTTCTAAAAGATTCAGCCTTGTGAAAACTGTGATTCATTGTGAAATGAGATGTACCTACAATAAATTGCCACTGGGTGTTGATGGCAATTTAATAACGTAGCTTAATTGTATTGCCACTCTGTTTCTGTAATTTTGAGTCTTGTTTAGGCTACTGAGCATAGTGCCAATGCTGGTCACAGAAATAAGAATAAGTCATGCCTTCTAAACTAACTGCCTAATCAGGCGTTTAATAGCAGAATCAGGCTCCAGTAAAATATATCTGTTCGAGGGGTTTCCAACTACCTGGAGGCATTAGATTACTAATAGAATGTGGGGGAAAAAA
>JAVQJS010034897.1:0-10357 GCA_036024795.1 Galaxias rostratus
GAACTTCGATGGCCTAACCTTCACAACAAAGTTAAAAAAAAAAGATAACTTCTTAGTCTTTATTCACACAGCATGACAGTAAAACTGTTTATGAATGTGTTTTATAGGACTCTAAGGCAGCTTTTGTTCTGTGATTTCAACAGACAAAACAAATCATTTTGTTTAGAGTTAGTAGTTGGACCTAGTTTTTTTTGTCAGCACCCTAGCAATTACAGATTCTCCGAAGCATTCTGTTTATCTTTCCCGAGTGCAATGACAACACGCATTAAGCGTGTTTTTTTGCTGTTGTTGATGCACGCAACTAGTGTTACAGGGCTATCTACGTGCATGACACGCGTGCATGTAAACAGGTGGTAGTCTAGTCTAACATGAAATCAGCTGCCGATGGATTGTATTGTATTATATTAAGAAAAAATGACACATGCTAGTTTTTAAGCAGACATTTCCCCAACAGAAACAGCACACATGGCGAACTTGGGTAAATAACTCTGAATTCGCAGGTTTCTGTAGGGATGACATAAAATAATAAATAATTACCAAAAATAACTTTTTCATGATTTCCAAAATACGGTCACCTAGTCCTATAAATTAAGTTGAATGGAAAGCCATTTTAGCGAGCACGTTGGCTTGACTTTTGTAAAACCAAGGGTAAGTTGACACTTGTTTTAATAAAGCCTTAGAAACGCAGCAAGTGAAATAAATTATTTTTATTTTGCGTGGTTCATAACGCATGTGACAAAAATGTGCAAGCGAACGCGTCGAGTATTTAACAGCCCAGCTACCATACTGTTTGTGCCAGTTTACTTTTATGCCATGGACACGGTGCTGTGTGAACATCATGCAGCTCGTTTCTGGCTGATTTCTCTGTCCAGCTAGGCGGAGCTAGCTAACGTTGCTAGCCTTCGAGCAAAGCTTAGGAAACATCAACATTACCAAATACTTTCTGAACCTGCATGACAGCTAGTCAACACCATATGATGCCGGATTTTAAACAAATATGCAGCGCTATAATGAAAGGCATGATTAGCCGAACCTCGCAGCTTAACAACCGTTTGTGCAGTATATTTCTTGCTAACATTAAGTGGAATCAGTTCGAGTGTGTGTGATCTGGGATGATGCGAGTATTGGAAATGAGCTTGTGGCGCGGTCTCGGTTAAAATACGCTCTTGTGTTGTCGATCATCATTGCTCACTGACAGTAAAAACATTATCAACATTAACATTGGCTTAAACAAAACCGTATACACATTACTACGCTTGACAAGTGGTAAAAAAATAGAGCATTCATGTCCTTACGTGAATCGGCAGTGGAGACTGGGGCGGATTAAATCCGATGCGAAAATGATGTTTGCAGTGGCTGGGCCGGGGTTTTCTGTGTCCTGCTTCCAGCTGCTATGTCGGTCCCTCTCTTTCTCTCTCTCAATCCCTCCCGCTCCTCTCTTGTACCACTCGCCCTCCAGTGGAGAATGGCCTGATGCGGTTTGATAAGGAAACCCTCTCGAGAATGAGAGAGAGCGGTGCGCGTGCGTCGGTCGTGCGTGTGTTTGCAAGATGAATGTGGGGTTGTTGTGGGCAGTGAGTCATCCAGCGGACCAGAGCTAGATCTCCTCCCCTCCCCGATGTTGATTGTAGCTATAGTAGCTTGGCTAGACCGTGTTATTGGTTGTTGCTGTCAATCAACGGCAGCATTCAGTCCAAAGCAGCTAGGCCTGGTAGCTCGTTTTATTTGTGCCACTATTTTATTAATAACAACTGCAGGAGGTACCTGTTTCTTAGGGTGCATCCTGCCCTGGCAGACGGTTCGGACAAAATTTACATTAGGATTATGATTTGCTCCTAAGTTAACAAGCTATGCCTCAGAGAAGGGGGGGGGGGGGGTTGGCGTTCTGGTGGATGGACTTAACCAAGTTACAATAAAATTCTATTTAGTGGGACTGTTGCAATGGAAGTGTATTGTTTTTCAATCGCTGTTTGTGTGTGTGTGTGTGTGTTTGTGTTTGAGAGAGACATCAGACATACCTCTGACCAGACTGCCAGCTCCTTCTATCCTGCAGTGTGTTTCATTGAAGCACAGTTATCCAACGGGCCCCCTGTCTCTACCACAGATGGACAGAGAGAAGGACGCAGAACTAAATGTGATATTCCTGGGAGTTTGGACGGTATCAACGTTCCTGTTTATATAAGCCACAGAATCTTATTAAAAACTAGTCTCCTGTCCCGAGCCAAGCGCGCGGGGTTAATTAGCTAGTGTCCTTGTAGCAGGAATTCGCAGTGGCTTCTCAGCGTTCCGAGTCGTTGTTAGGGACGACCAGCCCTGCCTTATCTCCTGTTGGCTGGGTGAGGGCTGATGAGAGAACAGGGTAAAGTCACGGCACTTGTGTGTTCGTGAGAAGCACACACAAACACAGGTTTACGAACCTAATCTGAAGAGAGGTTTAAAAAGAAAACTTGAGGAAACAGTAGCACCAGTTGAGGGTTTACTGAATAGTATGAAGGGTCAAGCCATTGGTGGGGGAACGCACATAAAGACTATGGAAGACCAACTGAACAGGTGTGCCATGCTTTGTACTGGCATACAGAAAGGTCCAACTCATGAACATACAATTAAAAGATTCTCTTACAAGGACAGGTATCTCGGTCCTACTTTACTATGCGCTCACACGGCAAACTCCCATGCCCCATGAATGGCTATTTTCTTTTTACTCCTCATCTCGTATTTCTCTTTGATTTAAATTAAAATGTGGTTTTATGTTCCTGACACTGAGGGGAAAAAAAACATTCTTTCTCACACACCCGGCCCTTTCAGCCATGCGTATCCTCGGTGGAGCAGTATTTAGCAAGCTGCTCTTCTCTTAACGCAGACTGGTAATCCAGAGGCTGCCAAATGCCTGTGGACGAGTTCAGGGTGGCCAAATAGAAGGACACTGATACCCAGGGCTGTAATTGGAGCCTCAATAGACTGATATTTAAGATGTTCTTCAGGAAATTCTCGGTTCATCCAAAGGTTAGAGTTCACGAATTAGATTTGGACAGCAACACTAACAATGTCAGAGACATTTTATTTACTAATTGCCAGCCCTATAGTAAATCCGTGACAGGACACCAAAAACAGACAGACACTTCACTTTCTTTAAATTTTGAATTCATAACCCGATATGTTTCACTGCAATGAATCCGTTACAGTATTATACTGATCCATCCAGCACTTTGACGCATGGAAAGGCTTGAATTATCCTATTCCTCTTGTGTAAAAAGAACTGTTGTGCCACTTAGAAAATGACAGGACCATGCAAATCCCTTTCCCTGAACCTAATATGTTCAACAAGAACATGCGCCGCAGGACACACGACTCATTTGTTAGAAACTAGTCTTAGAGTAAATGTTGACACGATATGTACTAATCTGCGTGGTGGTTGGTGCATTTCAATTTTTGGTTTCTCTCCTGCTCACTTCCCCATTTCATACCTCTCCCCCGCAACCTTTCTTTGAGAATCTTTCTTTCTACCGTAAACCTGGTTTTGGTTTAAAGCCTGTCGTGCTCTGTGTGGCCCGTGTTTGTGCTCGTCATAGAGCTCAGCTTGTTTTGTGAGTTGTTTTTTTTGGGGATTCCGAATTAAATGTGTGCGCTCCCCTCTGTCCTTTGGTGGACACTCTGAAATGAGGAAGGCTCGCGTATTATAGGTTATTGCCCTTGGCAACAGTGCGGCGTACCTTTGTTGTGAAAGGAATCACATTCTAACCACAGTGAGGTATACACTCTGAAATGAGGAAGGCTCGTGTATTATAGCTTACTGCCCTTGGCAACAGTGCGGCGTGCCTTTGTTGTGAATCGAGTGCCCACCAATGAGAGTATTGACCACCGACCAAGGAAAACACAGAGAGCTCATATCAGCGATGTACAATAGCCACATTTATTGTTAATTACAAGCACATTCCCTTCACGCTATCCTTTAACCCTCTGAACCCCAAGCCATTTCTGGGTGTTCTTTGCCCCCGTCACATCTTTCAGATAATTGTTTTTTTTGGGGGGGGGGGGCGTTAGGGGGAAAGTGTGGAGTCCGACAAGAACAACCGTCCTTAAAGTTTGCGGGTGTGACATACGTTGTGATTTCGCTGATTTTCTTTGAAGACGACGAGCATTTTTGATCCCGTTGCCGGGATTGGGGTTCCGAGGGTTAATCAACGTCATGGTCTATCCATTGCGCCATAGGCCTACAAACACATGTACAACCCAACTATACACACTCCTATGTTGACGGGAGAAGACTGTTCAGTAAATTGGTTCAAGACGAAAGAAAAGATGTCTCTTGTGATTGTTATCTGAAATACTGCTGATCACAACCGTTAAAAACTCAGTAGTGTTACTGTACTAAAAGTGCACACGGTCTAGTCAATATCCGACAGAGTCATATAATACAATGGCAATTTACACAATGATGCATTTTACACATTCAACAGCAAAACAAGGCAAACCTATTCAAAGGCACAGGACTCTCACATCAATAGAAACCGTCTCCGAGACATGGATTATATATGTACATACACGCCGTCACTTGTTAAACTTTTACTTCAAGTAAAACAAATTTAAATTGTATATAAAGTGACACCGAATGGCACTGTACAGTTTTGGAGTTGCAAAGTGCTCATCCGCCATTAAACTCTACATTGCCGTTCACATATCGAGGGATTTCTACTTTATAACCAACTCTTGCAATATAAATTTTTTTTGGTTGGGTTTAATAGCAACTTACAGCAGTCTTATTGGGTAAAAAAATTGCAGACATTTTCCAAACTCTTGCTAATCACAGCCAAGAGTGGGCCAACCAAACGCAATGAACCGTCTGTAACAAGACCTCAAAAATGAATGCACTGCCGTTCCCTTTAGATGATAGCCATTGAGTTATTAAATCAATCAGATTTGATTTATATCTTTTTAACAAGGGAAAACCACAACTTGTGTCCAACGCGGACCTAAGTTATTAATTTATTTTATGTTTCTTTCTAATTGCTTTCCGATATACAATTGTCACTATGTTAAATTTTTGCAGACTTGGTTAAACCTGTCTGTAATAGTCAGTGTGAGGGCTTTACTGTACACAAAGATAGATTTTACATCAATATAACTTTTTTTTTGTTTGATGTTTCTCCAAAGCAAACATTGACAAATGTCACAAAACATGCTGAACACTACTATCCTTCTGTTCCCCTCGAGGCAGGATCTAAAAACCATCGTCACAAAAGTGTTAAAAAAAATACGTACAAAAAAACAAACATAACAAAAACCATCCACATAACAGGTGTGTGGGATTTCACCATGCCAAACATCATACGGAACGACTCCAACCGAAAACGTAAAAAGCATTGTTTAAAACACACAGTAGCAGCAACACACAGGACTCGCTTGGTTAAAATCAACTGGAAAAGCTGCGAGCCGCCCATGGCTCTGCTCTCCAGGCAAGGGGAGAGTTCATTCTGTCGAAAGCCGTCAGTGCAAATACATCTAGAGGGTGTGGACTTAAACCATATAAATATATAGAAACAAAGGCTGGGGTGGGGGACCTTCCGTCATGGTAAGACAATGCAATAGAGTTGACTTTGCCTGCCAGCCTGTCATGCAGCAACTTGCACACACGGCATTATTGGGTCCATGAGTCCCCATAACTCCGGTGGCTGCGATGCCGACGTTCACTCTACAACCACCCCTCGGCACCGCAGACGAACCTCCACAAAGCTCCACTCGATGACAGTTAAAAAACAAAAGAAAAAAAAAAGATAATAAAAATATTCTCTCTGTGCAATAGTTCAAGTAAGTAACTTTTCCTGCGCATAGTAAGTGCCTAACAACACATCTTGTAGCCGTACCGAAAGAGCTGCACTGGCCCGCGCCTCTTCAAACGAAATAACAAACAAACACACAACCACGTATTTACACACAGACGAGTGAACAGGCCTGCAGCGTGGGCCGAGGTCACCTCTACTCACCTATCCCGGGTCAGATCTGATCTAGTCCTTCTATTGGTTAAGGTTAGGTGCTAGGGAAGGGCTGACGAGAGTGGGCAGGGGCAAGGGAGGGGGGTTGGCCTGGTCCTGTGACTGGGGGGGGGGGGTCCGGAGGGGGGCAGAACCTCAGGGCGAACCCGTGAAAATGTCCCAAAGTTGACGCCGGCGCGGCGTGAGTCTCTAGAGGGGCGTGGTGTCGTAAGCCCGCTCCGACGAGCCGTCCTCCGCGTCGTCCTCCGACTGGGACGCCTTGTGGTTGAGGCGCTCGGCGGTGGCGGAGGCGGGCAGGGGGCCGCCCGTCGGGGGGCTGCTGCCGTCGCTAAGCTTGGCCTTGCTGCTGTCCTGCACAAACTCCTGGATCTCCACGGGCAACCGGCGGAACTTGTCCTGGTACTCCTGGTCCAGCTCGCTCTGTAGCTGCGGGAACGGACACACACACACACACACACACACAAAAAGAGCGGTCTCACAGGATCAATAAAATAACGCCCTCGAAACACACACGTCTGCATGTAGTTGGTCAGCGACACACAAAACAGCAGCGAGCGGGTCAGTTGGAACGGCAGAACGGCCCGGAGAACCGGGGCGGGGCCGCAGAACCCCTCATCTCCAACGCGTGCAGTTAACCAGCCAAAGCCGCAATCCCACAGGGCCGGAGTGTCGGCGGGCGACAGCGAGGGTTGACCTGAGCGACAGGAGGAAACGTTCAACGAGGAGCTTGAAAACGCCGGGATTCCCCGACCAGCACAAAGACTCTGCCTGTCCCCGCGACCTGCTCTGTTGACGGACACCTCGTTTGTTCTACAAGCCCCGACGTGAATAATCCATGTGGCCGCGGCGGAGCGGCCGAGGGAGCGCAAAGGGAGCCCTCCCGTTACCCTGGCGACACGGAGAGACAGGGCGCGGGAGCCGTCTTTCTCCCAGGCATAGGCGCCCCCAATGATTACACATGACGGGATTGTATTCATTCCCGATCCAATAATTGCTTCAATGCTGATTTCTCTGTTTAACTAACCCGCCGTCCCCCAAGGGAGAGCTGTAATTAAAGGAGGGCGGGGTGGATGGAGGGGGGGGGGGGGTGGGGGGCAACGCTCCACTCTCCTCAGTTAGCATGTTTTATGGCTCACGTGGGGCGGGGTGTCTCACGGAAGGTGGCCTCAACGGAGCGACAGTTCTCTGTTTGGTCCCCTAAAACCCGGGCCATTTTATGGGGGCTTAGAAGACAGCAAGGCGGGCAGGGGGCTAAGGAGACAAAAGAGGACACAGAGCAAGCGAGGCAGAGCAAGAGGGAGGAGGGCCACAAAGGGACGTGAAGGAGAGGACAGGGGCTAACGGGATAAAGGTTGAGGGCCAATCGGCGTCTGGAAAGACCCTTGACGGCCCTCGGAATGCAATCCGATAGGGGAACGGCTCCAGATCGCGTCTTGACTTTTTCTCTCTTGCCCGTTACCACAACATGAAGGGCCTAGATAAAGGAGGAGGCTGGAAAATCCCCTTGAAAAAATAACACTTCGATCTCTCTCTGGCTCTTTAACTGCAACCTACGCACGTATGGAAAACAACGAGAATACTGTCTGCCTGTCACCCTGCCTGCCTGCCTGCCTTCCTGCCAACCTGCCTGATTAGCTGCCTGTCTGCCTGCCTGCCCGCCCGCCCACCCACCCGCTCGTCCGCCCATCTCTGCCTGCCTGCCTGCCTGCCTGCCTGCCTGCCTGCCTGCCTGCCTGCCTGCCTGCCTGCCTGCCCGCCCGCCCGCCCAACCGCTCGTCCGCCCAGCTCTGCCTGCCTGCCTGCCTGCCTGCCTGCTCGCCCGCCGGGGAGCCTCTCGGAGCCCAGAGCCAGAGCGGGGTCTCTGCCCACAGAAGAAGCTCACACGCGGAGCCTCCTTCCAAGGTCACCTTCCAGGAAGGCGGCGGCGGGGTTTAGGTCTGGGCCAGATGGCCGTCAGACACCATGCGCTCCCTCCTGCCGCTGTTCCCTCCCCTGACCTACTTAGGGGAGGGGAGAAACAGTCTGCTCTGTATGTGTGTGTGTGTGCGTAGTCTGTGTTCCCCTGCCGGCCAAGCCACAAACACCCTCTGATAAAACCTGTCATGTCAGTATCTGATTCTTGGGGGGGAATGTACAGCAAGGGAGAAGGATCAGCTGGAGGTCGGTAGGTGTGATTGGCTTAGTTTGCGGATGCAGGTCTGGTGTGTGTGTGTGTGTGTGTGTGTGTGTGTGTGTGTGTGTGTGTGTGTGCGGGTGCACACTTGTGGGTGCGTGCCCACATGTGATCAACAGCTCTGACACCCAAAGGCGATGGGCGACTGTTTGCGACTGGGTGTGTGCCTGTGCGTGTATGTGTGTGTGTGTGCGCGCTTGTGTGTGTGCGTGCACCTTGTTATCACCGGGAGGAGTGACAGATGGGACAGCAATGCAGCTCAGGGATGACGGGATGGGAGCATGGAGGGACGGAGGGATGGAGGGAGAGAGGGATGGAGGGATGGAGGGATGGAGGGATGGAGGGAGAGAGGGAACGTGTTCACGGCGTCCTCGGTATCTTCAGCTGCTAAACTTTCCACTTGAGGCGCCACTGTGTGCTTGACTGGAGAGGTAAAGCAATAGATTCTACAGCAGTCAAACCCCAGACAATAGTACCACTCTGAAGAGGCTGCTCTGGTGAAACCTTTCTGTGTCGCGCCAAACCAACACCACACGCTACTTTAACTTGTCGTGAAATAAGGGAAAAGCGTGAGAGAGAGTAAGACAGCAAGTAAGAGAGAGTGAGAGAGAGTGCGAGGAAATGAGAGAGAGACAGTGAAAGAGCGAGAGATAGTGAGAGAGTGCATGAGGGAATGAGACAGAGTGAGAAAGAGAGAGAGAGAGAGAGACTGTGTGTTCCAGTTTCTCCTTGGCCACGGATCTGAAGGCGCAGGCGAGCTTCCTGGATCCCTCCTCTCTGGACGGCCTGACGTCTGTCAACTGGCCACCGGCGGCGCCATTTCTGCCTCTTCTGAAAATACCTCCCTGTGTGACCTTCTTCAACATCTGTCCTCATTCCGAGGTGCCATCGAGGGAAGAGGGTGGGCGTGCGTGTGTGTGTGGGGGGGGGGTTGCGCTTACTTGCAGGCAGCAGCAACGACCCGGGTTGCTTAGTAAAAGCAGGGAACGGGTCTTGCCGTGTCCAGCCAGAGTCCGACACAGGACCCCAAAAAGCATGCCCCTGTCCCGGGTGTGTCACCGCACCCTACATCCTGTTAACGTCCCTCCCTTCCTGACCCCCATCCAGCCGTCTATAGGTACAGTGCATGTCCACCAGGGGGCAGTGCTCCGTGGGGGACAAACGGGCCTAGCTCACCAAGAGCCACTGTAGATCAGCTCTGCTTGAGAGCGCACATCCGGCACTGACCCCTGTGGGGGGTGGGTGGATGTCCAATTAGGCTCTGCCTAAGTTCCAGGGAGCAAGGGGTGAGACTTGGGTCAACACCCAGATATGTGGACTGTCTCTCAGGAGACAGGGCAGCAGCGCTCCACGTTGTTGGAGGGAGTGTTAGTGCGTGTGTGTGTGTGTGTGTGTGTGTGTGTGTGTGTGTGTGTGTGAGAGTGCGTGTGTGTGTTGGTGCGACCGGTAAAAGAGAGAGGGACAGTGAGGAGGAGAGTGTCGGTGTCTCATAGCGGGTGCGAGAGAGCAGAACAGCTTGGCTCAATTAAGATTCCTTCCACTGTAATGGCCATAACTATGTAAATGTACTGAAGCGGCGCACTGAAGGATAATGCAATGCAACGGATATCAAGACGGAGAGAGAGAGAGAGACAGAAATAATGAGAGAGGGAAAGAAGGAGAAGGAACAAAGGAGGACAAGGTGGGGGTGCTCGTGCTGTCACTCAAACGACCCATTTTTCGCCCCCATCTTTCTTCCCCCCTCCCCTGCCTCTTATCACGTCGGCCTTTCTCTCCCTGCCTCACGCTCGTGGCATGGCTAACAGACGGCGTTGGCTCCTGTTTGTGACGTGGAACAATAAAACGGTGATGTATGGGTGATGGGGGGGGGGGGGTGGCAAAAGCTGCACACACAGACATTTAACCAGGATAGCGTCATTGTTATGTGCACAAACATGCACACACCCACCCTGAGCTAAAACAGCAGCCCCAGTGCTGAGGCAGTTATGTGGGTAAGTGTCTCTCTGACACACTCTCTCTCTCTCTCTCTCTCACACACACACACACACATGCAAACACACACACATGCAAACACACACACACACACATAACATAGTTTGCCTCACTGCTCCCCCTCTTTGATATACACTGTGAGTAGCACAGTCTTCCCTGTGGGGATTGTGTGTGTGTGTGCGTGTGTGTGTGTGTGTGTGTG
>JAVQJS010034921.1:0-13796 GCA_036024795.1 Galaxias rostratus
ACGTAATAGAGCGTTAGTACAAAAAGCTGGCAAGTAATATTATCATAATTACGATTGAGTGAAATGTGCTAAGAAATAAACTGCATTGCCTAATCCCTAGCCATGCTGTCTCAAAGTAGAAATGAAGACGCAAAAATTTTGTTTAGTTAAAAAAAAATTAACAGGTTGCTCAGGAATTGCACTTTTCAAGTTTTTGCTTTAGTCTTTTTTTGTACAGCTTTGTAAAAAGAAAACAAATTAATTTTAAATGTAAGAAATGCATTTCACCCCACGTTAATCACAATTCATGTAAGGCAATGAGACAATTTCTGACATACAGTCCATTGACATTTTTGATGTCTTTCACAGATGTGAAGAATACCAGTTAAACAAAAAGCATCACATCTGAATGATAAAAGCCTTAAAAATTTCTCAGTTATGGAATGTAGTCTTACAGCACAAATGATCAACTACAACAAAAAGCTATCCCCAATTTAGTACTGTTCGACAGTGATAGACCATCGTAGAAAACACGTTCAGCCCAGAGTGTCACAGAACATTAACTTTAAAAGCTGAGAGCCTCGCTGAGAGGTAATCAAAGCAGAAAACTCAGTCGAGCAAGGCAGACGAGGTTTCAGTTACAGTGGACATTTGGTTTGAAAGATAAGAGTTTGTTATGTACAGTAAATGTGTGCTGAATGGAGGAAGAGGAGAGACGATACAATTTAAAGCAATAGTTCAGCCATTTTCAATCTTTTGCTGTCAAATACCAATATTAGATTTTAAAATGTTATCATTATTTTGCATTTTGCAATCAAACAGAAGAATGTCAAACGAGTGGAGAAAATGACCATTGTGTCTGCAGTTTTTTCCTGAAATTCTACTTCAATTTTCAGGCAAAGGGAGAAGGTTTGCAGGTTATAATTTTGATTTGTGCAACAATCTATGGACATTGCGGTGTACATAAATTGACCATGTAAATATGCTAGTGGTCGGAAACTATGTGAATTTCACTTCCATTGATCCTATGGTCCAAACTTGTTCAACATACTTACGTAATCTAGCCTAAACAACAGGTATCCCTCTCATGGCCTGTGGCCGCTTTAAAGGACCACATACAGCCCAAATAATCTGTGATGTGTACAACATTAAACATACATTTGACAATAATAAGTGACAATGCAACCAACATAAGAAAAGCTTTCACAGTGTTCTTCATCAATGAACCGGAAAGAAGTAGACGATGATGAATATCACCTTGACGACCCAATGCTCTGGAATGTACACACTTGGAAAGACCAGCAAACAGATGTTGTTATGGGAGGTGCGGGGGACGGCTTCAAAGTGAATATAGTGATAACTTTAAAAAATAAAGCTCTAAAAAATCAGCTCACTGCTGCACAAGCACAACCTTCCAAGGTAAGAGTTGCAGATGTAGCTGTCAACACCAGATGAAACTCAACACCTACACAAGAGAATGACATTTTCCAAAGTGATAATGTAAAGCTGTGTCATGTTCTAAAAAGTTCTGGGCACCATGCATTGTTATTCACAGTACGTGAATCTAATCAGTTGAAAGAGTTGGTGGACATCCTGAAGCCATTTGGAGAAGCTACACCCTTAACACAGGGTAAGAAGATAGTCTCAGCCAGTTCTACTGTTCCCTCTGTCCTGTCACTGAACCTCCATCTGGAGAAACTGAGACTTCAAGTCTGTTTCCTGAGCTGCCTAATTGGAAGTCTCTAAGCATCGCTAAACCAAAAAAGTCTTCATCAATGTTAGAATGGCCAGAAGGACACAAGGTGTTAGGACTTCCTGTTTTCCGATCCACTCTACCTCAAAGCAGCTGCCTTGGAACCAGCCCTCTCAAGTTTTAACACTAACAGTAATTGTAGCAGCTTGTCTGATTTTGTAATGTTTTTACAGGTTATGCCAGACCTGATCCTGGAACATGCTGTAGAGGCACAGATGCACACCTGGATTGCTGATGAGGAAGAGCATGAGGAGCAAATCATAAGAAAAGATGAAAGGCTGTTTGCAGCATCACGTGAAAGGCAGAAGAGGCATGTGGGAACCAGCCGTTAAGGCCCTCCCTTGATATATCCCAAGAACAGAATGCACTCTTGTTCTGCAAAATGAACGTTAAGACTCTTCCTTAACTGTTTTGAGTGGCCATCAGGGTCTTGACAGTGCCTACCTTCACTATCTTAACCTCATTACAGTTCTGAAAAGTGGTTGGATCAAAGGTGTTTTGCTCTGGTTGGATCAAAGGCGTTTTGCTCTGGTTGGATCAAAGGAGTTTTGCTCTGGTTGGACCAACGGTGTTTTGCTCTGGTTGGACCAACGGTATTTTGCTCTGGTTGGATCAAAGGTGTTTTGCTCTGGTTGGATCAAAGGTGTTTTGCTCTGAAGTGGTAAAGCTTCAGAGCGAAATCTTTTCTTGGCCTTGTAAGGTCAAATGCCTAATTCCATTGTTCAGAATGTTGCTGGTGGACCCATGGTTAGAGGAAAGACGGGGTGAGATTATTTAATCTTTGGTAACAACTAGACGGCCTCCCAGGTAACTTGCGAATGTTCAATAATTTTATTGAACGTTCTTCCAGTAAGAATTTCTTAATACACATTTATGAATCATTTGACTTGCAGCTTTGTGCTGCTGAAATAAAGTCATGGTTGATAACTGTTTGTGAGAGAAACAAAGAATGCTTTCCCGCCTGGAGAGTTCACCAGGGCCATTTCGGCCAGTTCCTTTGATTTTAACCAAAGAGGAGGGATGATTCGGTGTTTGGTTTCCTTACAGGTGGTTACACAGTGGTTCCTTTGAAAAAGAAATAAGTGTGAAAAAATGGGCTACTCAGCTTTAAGTGGCCGGACGAAAACCAACTAGACCAGGAACTTTTGCATGATGGGGAGGACAGCAACTATATGGAGGAGCACTATACAGTATATATATAGAATAAGGATATATATATATATATATATATTCTTATTCTCACAATAGACTAACTTTACTATCCCCATTTATTGGGTATGGCACGCCATTCTCGCACAGGTCCCAAGTATGTAATGTAAACACTTTCCTCAATAACTTTCCTATCCTTAATTATTTATCGAGATAGACATTCACCAAAACCTCTCCATTTTATACCACTTACATAAGACTCACCTGTACAGTATCTTGAATGGGGACTTTGTAAACCGTGATACAGCCATCCAAGAAGAGGTACCAGTGTGTTGGGGTATTGGTCAGAGGCTTAAGGTCCTGAACAAGCTTGCACTGACGCTCAGCAAACTGTAAAGAGTTATACAAGTCCCAAAGTACCAAGCAATGGTCTACCTGGACACGGAGAAAGCTAATTACAACACTTCAACAATTCTAACCAGCACCATTATTCAATTTTGTTTGTTTTCTAAAAACAAATACCACAACGCCTTGATATCACGGCCAAGGAGACGTTGAAGGACCGGTGTATGTATAACAAGAGCACATGAGTCTCCTTTTCAGAACCCCATTCTTCAGCGGATAAGAGCACGGCTTTGGATCTGCGCAAAAACATTGGCGATAAATTAATCTTGCTCCTTGTGTGTCTCTGGCACCAAGTCTCAGATTGAGAGAGTATGATGGCCCCTGGTCACCCTGACAGCTCATTTCACTTTATTTTCACTTTCCAGCTATTATGGTAGCGCCACAGCTGTGCACTGGATATTAGCCTGCTCTGAAACAGAGGATACGAGTTGTGAATTTGAGGCTAATCTCCGTGACCTACTCCAGTTATGTCCTGAGGCATAAGTATGTTTTCTGTAAATGCTATGCACAACTACACCCAGTTACAGAACATGGGTTTACCACCAATTGAAATAGCTTTTTGTTTTGTGCAGCCCTGTCAAAACAGGCCATTTAAGTTGCCTGTGCAGACCATTGCCAGTACATAAAGCAGCATAAGTTGCCCTTTGCCAATGGCTGCCCGTGCACATTTTACCCAAGGTATGGCCACTTTGGACATTATCACGAGGGATTTCTCTGTATGAAATTTGTGCTTCAGCTAGCTGGGCTAAATCCTACATTTTCTTGAGGCTGCCAACTCTCTTGCATCAAGTCTGAGACACTCACAGATGACCCTATTCCCATGCTTTTACACCATACAACCAATTTGTCACACATTCAAACATTTTCATTTTGGGAATTGTTAACTGCTATTCCATTTTGCATGTCGCTCATATGCACCGCCAGGACTTGTGGAGTCTGCAACATGAACTAAATCTGTGTTTTATTTTTTTATTCTGCACAGCGGCATACCAATAAAACAATAGAAAACGTTTTATTTCTATGTTAATGTTGTTATGGTTGGGGAAAGAATGAGAGGTTATGAAACTTAAACAATAGTCAAGTACAAAGATGAATGACGGACAACCGAGCTCCAAAAAAACGTACACAACTGCATTGTCTGTCATGCAATAGGTTTTCAGAAATGTTGGCATCACTGTTTTTGATTTAATGTTATGATGCCTTCACCGGCTCAAGTGGTGTCACTTAAGTGTGGCCAGCAATGAATAAGGGAAAGGCTTGCCAGACATGCCTGGGACTACGTGCTCGCCTGTCCATGGGTGCTGTGTGAAATGTCCCCCATAGGAAGGAGTTGACTACATTGAACAAAAATGAATGAAGAGGTCGTGTCCTAACTTTTTTTTGATTGAAAGGAGGTAGACTCCTTACAACTCCCGCCCCATATGCAGTAAAATGACTGTTGAACATGTTGAAGAGAAGACTCATGTGAGCTCATTATTGTAACAGGCACATCAAAGAGCCGCGAGACATGGTACATCAAGGAATTGTGGTACAATTTATTTTATAAGAAGGTGCCCTATAGAAAGGACTCTCCCTCTTTCCACTTGATGTATATATCATATAGATGTATAGACATGTGACACAGGTCATATCAACATGCATAGACATGATGATAAAAAAACTTGTCTTTGGTTTAATGAATGTGTGGTTGTCTTTAAAGATTTGTAAGAAAGTTTAAAAGATTTACCTTTATAAAAACTTCCTCCGAACTGAAGCTCTGATAAATTGAATACTCCTCACAGTCCAACACTTTAAACAAGGAGAAGATCTCATTCCCTTACAGGAAAAAAATATATTACTTTGTCAAAGTAGTTTACAGTAAAAACAAAAACAAAACATTTAATCAATATCTAATTTAACAAGTATAAATCAATAACATATTTTTTTCCTTCAAATCTTGTAAGATTTGCTCCAGGTTGTTCAGATTGGTTGGATGACGCTTGAGGACCCCAACTTTCAAACACTGTCACTGATTGTCGATGGGTATTGAGGTCTGGACTTTAATTGGCCCCTGCAGGACCTTTTTGTAGTTTAACCACTCCTGTCTAGCTTAGGCCTTGCTGGGGATCATTTTCCTGCTCAAAGTTGACGTGTCTCCCAGTCTTTATCCCAAAAAATAAATGTGAGATATTGAAATGTTTCAGATGTGAAAACAATTAGAAGACCTACAGTGTCCTTGTTAGGGCAACATTATTGTTACGGCAATAATATTTCCGTTATTTATTTGTATGCCAAAATATTCTTAAGTGAAACTGAGGTCACTTAATAATTTAATCATTTTCAATTAGAATTTCAAATACAATTTTAAAACAGAACGAATCTCAATGTATAATTTGTTATCAAGACAAGTATGATAATGGCACGGGGGTTGAACAATTTGGCAAACTACGCACGCACGCACGCACGCACACACTGCATCCGGAAAGTATTCACAGCGCAAGGCCTTATTCCAAAATGTGTTTTTTTTTCTCAAAATGCTATGCACAATACACCATAATGACAATGTGAAAAAAGTTTGGGGAGACTTGCAAATTTATATATATATATATATATATATATATATATATAAAGAAATCACATGTACAAGTATTCACAACCTTTGCCATGAATTTAAAAATGTAGTTCAAGTGAATGTAGTTCACTGTTGATCCTTGAGATGTTTCTACAGCTTGATCGGAGTCCACCTATCGTCAATTCAGTTGATTAGACATTATTTGGAGAGGCACACACTTGTCTATAGATCTTTGAGACTAGATTGTCCTGAGGCAAAAATCTGGGAATGGGTAGAGATGAATTTGTGATGATTTGAAGGTCCTAATGAGGACAGTGGCCTACATCATCCATAAAAGGAAGAAGTTTGGAACCACCGGGACTCTTCTGTGAGCATCTAAAATAAGCGATCGTGGAGAAGGGCCTTAGTCAGGGAGGTGACCAAGAACCCCATGGTCATTATGTCCTCTTGTGGGCCCTGTGCTCACTTTCCTGCAACGTAGAGCTAAATTAGCATTCGCCCTAAAACATCCGAATTAGCAGGTCCGCAACTGGCACACACAGCTTTTCACAAGTGAGAAAAGGTTCACCCTGGGCAAGTGACAGACGTGAAAGGATCTGGAGAAGCCGTGGAGAACATTATGCAGTAACATTATTCAGCATGACCGGTTTGGAGGTGGGCCAGCGTTGGTCCAGGGAGGCATAGCCATAGAGGGACACAAAGACAGGTTAGACAATGATCTCCTGATTGCCATTGGAAAATGGGATGAAATCCTTGGACCCATCGTCAAACTGGTGCAGTTGGTTCTGGGTTTCTTTTGGTGCATGACCATATCTGGCTTGATGTGGCAAAAGTATGTAGGCAGTTCCTGGAGTGTGAAGGAATTGATACCACTGACTGCCAAAATGCTCGCCTGACCTAAATCCAATAGAACATTCTGGGACATTATGTTTCAGTCCATCCGACAACACCAAGTTACACCTCAGAATGTCTGAGAGCTCAGTGATGCCCTGATCCAGATCTGGGAGGAGATACCCAAGGACAACATCCGTCGTCTCAGTAGGAGCATGCCCCGACGTTATCATGCATGCTTACAAGCACATGAGTTGTCCATTTTGAGTTGCTGCAATGGCATTTTAGCATGCTACATAATTTTTTACATTTATTTTTCAGGTTGTATTTGAATTCAGCACTCTGCAGTTTGATCATTTTCATTTATATCAAATGATGTGGCATCCTTTTGTTCGTAACATTAACCAGTCCATATCAGTATATATATCCAGCATTATTTTTTCCTGTTGAGATGTGTTCCTTTAATTTTTTTGATCAGTATATATATATATATATATATATATATACATGTATATATTTGTGTGTGTGTATGTATGTACAATATAAAAAATTATGAACAAATAATACACTATCTTTAATAATTCATATAATAAAATGCTCTAATTAAAGCTTCAAGATTTTATGTAATTGGTACATACCTATGGAGAGCATATCCTCTTCAACAAGGGGAAGTGGGGCAGCTACTATATTGACATTTTGATATGCAGTCCAATCCATATCTTTAAGCAACTTCCGTCTCATATCCAAACTGCAAGCGTCCTCTGCAGAAACAAATTTGTTATTTAAGTTACTGTCCCCTGTAAGAAAAAAAACAAAAAAAAACTTAATTGACTGAGAAAAAAGAGAACTTAAAACCATCATACAATATGCATATTTCATATTTGCAAGGAGAGGGCTTTAGGGAGGCGCTTCAGATTGCCGTAAAAAAAAATTGGCTGTTCGAATTTGTTTATTTTCAATGTCTTCCACATTTATTGCAGTGTACTGAAATCATGTTGAACAAAACTAGACAATTTCTTCTATTAATCTTAGACTTATTTCATATTGTACTAGGCATGTATATGACCAGTAAAATAAATGCGAAGACCATCAGCAGATATACCAAGGGACGCAAGGAGAACATTCAACTTGTAACAGAGGAATAGCAAAAGCTTAATTAATTAAATGGATTAAATTGTAAAAACACCCAACCCTAGATGGGGGCAAGTACTTTTTAGTCAACAACCATTGATGTCAGGACAGAATGCTTCACAGAAATGTCTCTCATTACTGATGACATGCTATATAGCAAGATAATACAACCGATCGTTATGATAGGAATGCATAAAAATTACTTTATGAAACTGATAACAGATAAATACATTCAAATAAATGTTTTACCCAATATCAATCAGCGGCAGATAGTGGTTATCATACAGGTTTAATCAATTCAGCATACTAGGTCTAATCAATCTTTTGCATTTCTAGGCTGTGAAAGTGTTATTTTACATTCTTCAATTTAGAGCTGCAACTAACTAATTAACAATTTTGATGATCAATTAATCACTTGATTATTCCTTCAATTAATACCCAAAAATATATTTCCATAACTTAAAAAAGAAAATTAGATTTATTCCAAATGAACAGGGTCGGGTTGGAAATTCAGATCACAAATTTGGTTTGGGCTATAGATTCAATCCAAAGGTTTGCAGGGCCGATTCGGGTCGGGCTTGCATTTTTGGGCTTTCTGAGAACTTGCTGCAACAGCATTGAATTTTAGCCAGTCAAAGTGTGTTATTTATCAAATGCAGACTAACACAGGATCATTCTGAATAATGAACTCCTACGACAAGGTAGGTCTTATTAGGTCTTTAATGTGTCTTGTACTTAGGATTTTGTTATTTTTGTTAAAACATTAATCATTCTGTGTGATTTGCAGAGAATACTGCTACTGCCAGTGGCTACTAAACTTGGAGAGGCAGGAGACGTACTTTATCAATAAAATAAATCCCTGCCGACACAGGGCGAGGTGTGAGTTTTCCAACCCAAATGATTTCCCTGGTGATTTCTTACACAAATCCTACATTGCCATTGTCCTGTGAACTTTCGAAAACTTCAGAAAAAATTTTTTTTTTTTTACTTGTAAGACATTGCTACATCTGGGAAGAAAGAGTACTGTCCGAAACTTTTGCCGTTTTGTTCATTTAGCACTGACAGAGGCCAGGAACATTGTAACTAGTTTTGAAACTCTTTCTCAACAAATACCCTTCTAAAGTTTAGGACGAACATGGTTTTGAAACCTTTGCCCAAGTCTATGCTTAGACACAATTTCAATTTGGAGCCAAGCTCCAAATCTACAGCAAGAGCCATCTTTTAGGCCCAGTCTGCAAGAACATCAACAGCAAGAATTCACATCATTAAACAAGTTTGAAATACAATACAAAACAGGTTAAGGTATATAAAACAATAGCTGACATGGGTAGGACTTACTGGACAATGTATTATGATCCATCATTTCTGGCTCAGTAGGGAGTTTCTCAAGGTGTCTTACAGCGTTTAATTGAGCATCAAGAGTAGAGGAGGGGCATAAGCCTGACATTGTGGGACAAGACACATCCACACTGGATTCCTGAGTTGAACTGCCACACACAGATTACAATCATGTTACCTTTCAAAGTAACATTAGTTAAATGTTAAATAGTTCAAAGTGTTTTGTTTGTCAAGTGCACAGTATAACACAGGATCATTCTGAGCAAAGAAATTCTAATGACATGGCAGGCAAAATATCCACAAAAAAAATAGAAAAAATAAAAAATAAATTGAAAAATAATACAGAATGTACTTGTCTGATAAAGCAAGCGCAAATGATAAATCAACGGAAATTTTCTTGACACTGTATCACATCAGTCCTGCAGTCAAACCTACTTACATCTAAAATAAGAAAGGGCCAATGAGTGAGAAAATAGCAAGTGTTGCCAGTACAGTAACATCTTTGAGCTATTTTGAAAAGAATTAAGCAATTTTACTGGGTTTTGATAGGGATACAACTTTCTGAAATTGGCTATTCACAATTTTTTTTTTTATGTAATAAAATATCTGGAAAACTTGTCCGAAGAATAGTTCAGATCTTTGTAAAGATAGAGACATGTAGAATAGGTGTTCAATAGCATTCACAGAATGCTACATTGACACAGAACAAGATGTGCACGCTCATTTGAATATTTTGCTGCCTTGTATAAGAGTCCAAACCTGCTATGTGATCGTCTTTAAATGTATTGTGATTTCTGTATAATTGGAAATTGATTTAGACTGAAATCAAAAATGTCAAGACTTGACCAAGCTGTATTATACAAAGAATTTGGTCCTGTTCATCGTATTTAAAAACAATAATTTAGATTTTCTGGAACTACAGTGATTTTAAAACAACAGTATTGAATCTAAAAAAAATCCAGAGTTACTTACCCAGATGCAAGATCAAAGCTAGATTGCATGTCATCTTGTATCTTAAAGGGGGTTGCTGGCTGCTGGCTAGAGGATAATTTTGTCAGCAAATGGAAGTCTTCATCCTCTGTTGCCAAATCCTGATCAACATACATAGCCAATTCTTAACATTAAAAGATCCATTGGAAAACTATCTGAAGAAAGTGTTTTACCAGCAGAGGTTCACATTCAAAATGACCTATAGTGTTGTTTTTAAATTATTCTGCGCTAATCTTTCGATTCAACAAAAATGTAAAAAAAAGCGTCACGAAATTAATTCAGATCCCATAAAAACATCTTAGGGCACACTGTATCTGCATTGTATACGGAGTATGAATCAGCACATTTTGATTGGTAAAGTATTTTAATACATTTGCCAAGGCCAACCTACGTTAACCATTAGGCTTACCACATTCAAACAAACCTTTAAAAATATTTATATCCAGTCATTGCTCAAATCTAATCCATGGGGACAGATATGGAAAAAGAGTGCAGAAATAGGGAAGCTGGAAACTGCTGAGGTAGCCAAGGAAGTACAGCTAACAGTCTATAGAAAATAAGGAGTGAGGCCTGTTCAAGGCAAGTAACCAACAGAGGATGCAATAGCCAGCGGTATTTCATCCAATCCACAAGGGTTAATTTAATCTTCAAAAAAGTCATACCCATCCTTGAGTTACAATGACCTTGATGCAATGTTTAAAACATGTTCCACTTGCCTGTGGTTCAAGTAGCTGGGATTTTCTGATCTGCAGAAGTTTTTGTTTCTCTTTGATCTGGCAACTTAGCTCCTCCCTCAGGTTACTTAGGTATGTGTTTTTTTCTGAAGGATGGACAGCCGTAAAGAAAATGGGAAGGAATTACAGAGTAACATAAAAAATCTTGTGGTCTATTCGTGCATTGTATTTCATGGAAGGTTAATTTGGAGAGTAACATATAAAGTTGTTTTATGCTTCATTACTATAAAAATTAACATAACCCCTAATGCTAGCATGAACATATTATAGAATCTGGACATGAAGAAGGTACTCAACAATCATGACACCTTCTCCTTACAATAGCATAGACTAGCGTCATAGCTTTTAGACAAATTGACTAGATGATATCTGTCATGTTAAACAAAAACTGTATTAAAATGTTTAACCAGACTTACAAGTAAAAGCATGTGACCGCTATAAGCCAATTCAATTTGAAGGGGGAATGGTTAATCGATTTTGATTATAAATCATTGTCATTGATTATAAATCCCTGACACTGTCCAATTCTCATGAAACTTGACACATATTGATTATGCAGGCAAAGCCATTTACACATTTGCATTTAGTGGGTGCTATAAATGGCACATATTTATATATCTTGATGTGAATGACCAAGAGGTAAGAGTAGAGTCTAAGTCAACTATTAAAAAAAGATAGTGATTGGGCCAATGGTTGGCCTTATGGGCATGGCTTATCTAATAAGTTATGATAACATTGTCAAACTAAGTCTGATCCTCATACAAATTAATACAATGCATCTAGAGCAGTGGTTCTTAACCTGGGTTCGATCGAACCCCAGGGGTTCGGTGAGTCAGTCTCAGGGGTTCGGCGGAGGTCAAAATACACACAGTGTGTGAGTCTTTTCTGTACGAAGGGTTCGGTGAAGGGTGCGAAGGGTTCGGCGAATGCGCTTATGAACTTTCAGGGTTCAGTACCTCCAAAAAGGTTAAGAACCACTGATCTAGAGGTCATACATGCAAAGAGTATTCCACATCTACCTTTAGGGGGTGCTGTAAATGACAACTGCCTTATTGGTGTAAAAATGCCAAAATAGTCAGCAGTCAGTATTGTGTGATTTTATTCTTTAGTTGGCTTTTGAATATGCTAAGCTGATGTAAACTGATTATGTAAAAAACATTTGTAAAACATGCAACAATTACCTTTACTTAATTTGTGTGCCTTGCGTTTAGGGCCCGTGAAATGCAGTTTGCTTGTTTTCTTAAACTGTTTAGTTTGGAATATTATTGCTAAATTTCAAAAAACCTTTTTCACTTTGTCATTATGCAGTATTTATTATATGTAGAATGCCGAGAATATTTTTTTTGTTTAATCACTTTTGGAACTAGAATGTAAATTAAAATGTGAAAAAGGTGAGGAGTATACTTTATGAATGCAGACTACGTTACAACTGTTACCTGTATTGTTTGATAAACTGTGTCTGAACATATTATACAGCACATGTCATGTATTATACATTGGCACATGTCCAGAGGAATCTTAGACCATTCTTCCACGGCAAATTGTTCAAGCTCATCCATATTTTGTGGTTTTGAGCATGGACATCAGCTTTGAACTCATGTCACAGACTCTCAATATAATTGTTATTGTTATCTGACTAGTTTTCTCTACAAAGTACTTAAAAACTTGCAATTTCAACCATGCCCTGGTTTGTTTTTTAATTAATTAATCCTTGTGCTTGATTATGATGCAACACACTCTGCTCTAGACACGGAAAAGCTTGGAAATGACAGTACAGCCTTCCCCCTTAAAATGAACATCCATTATCTTCTTTCTGAGGTCCATTATGATCTCTTTACTTTTTGGCACGATGAAATTACTTTATGCCAAAAATGCGTACAGTATTCAGGTGCCAATGCTGATTGAGTGTTCAGGTGTGGTTTCAAAGCTTATTGATTGATCCGGTGTGGTTTGTAAGCAAAACATCACACGGGGGTTAATCATTTTGACTACCCAATCTTCACTACATTCAGTAAACTGCTCCAAAAAATTTAAGGAACACTTTGTAACACACTGCTGGATATATATACTGATATGTACGGAGTAACATGTTAGGAACAAAAGGATGCCACACTGTTTGATTTTAGCCCTCTGCAAGTTTATAACTTTCATTGCCATCAAAAACAATCAAATCAAAGCAAAACAATGATGAGTCAGGCTAGTCTATTTTGCTGAAATTGCATTGAAGCAACTGACCTATAGAACTGTATATTGCCGTCAAGTGCTTGTATGTATGCCTAACGACGTCGGGGCATGCTCCTAATGAGACAACGACTGGTGTGTCCTGGGGTATCTCCTCCCAGATCTGGCCCAGGGTATCCCTGAGCTTCCAGAAAATCTGAGGTGTAACCTGGCAGCGTCGGATGGACCAAAATATTATGTCCGGGAGGTGTTCTATTGAATTTATGTCAGGCGAGCATGGGGGCCAGTCAATGGTATTAATTCCCTTAGTCTCCAGGTACTGCCTGCAGACTCTCCCAACATGAGGCTGGGCATTGTCATGCACCAGGGGGAACCCAGGACCCACTGCACAGGCGTAGGCTCCGACAATGGGGCCAAGGATTTCCTCTCTATACCTAATGGCAGTCAGGGTGCCATTGTTTAGCCCAGGGGTCCCCAATAGGCGGACCGCGGTCCACGTCCGGACCGAAAGACGTCTCCGTGTGGACCCAGCATGAATTGTAGTAAAACAAATAAAAATCTTTAGATTTTTTTTTTTTTTCAAACATTGACCAAAAAAATCATAACATTATTATTCGCATTAATCTGTGAGCTACCGCTAACGCAAGTCATAGTTGTTTGCTGTTTTTAGTAAAAATATATCCATGGTTGTTAATATCCATTTCGATCCTACTATGACAACGACCCGCTGATTGGCTGTTGCGGGCCCAGCAGC
>JAVQJS010034962.1:0-27219 GCA_036024795.1 Galaxias rostratus
CGATGGATTGGCGATCTGTCCAGGGTGTACCCCGCCTCTCGCCCTAAGTCAGCTGGGATAGGCTCCAGCCCCCCCGCGACCCTGCATAGGATAAGCGGTTCTGATAATGGATGGATGGACATACCACAAGTGCCTTGCAGTTATCAAGGCTTATGAGACTTTAAATACAGTAGCAGACCCATCTCACCCCATTGTCATTCTTACTGGTTTGTGTCTCCACTTCTGTCTACCAATCGTTCAGGTGTCTGCCATGATGTAATTAGCAACCCATCCTCCATCAGTAGTGCACCCGTGGGACAGTCAATCAATGTTGTCAGCAAACATAAAACCCTCCCTGCTTCAATAAATAGAGGACAGACACAAGGAGAGGGGGATAAAGACCTCAAGGCAAAATTACAGAGATTTCCTGATTTCTAAATACTGATGCAGGATAATTCTCTTTGTAAAATAGAGACCTGTGTGAGCTTGGACAGGAGACTGTCCGTTTGTATAACCAAGATTACGATGGTGTTTGCTAGCCTTTATATCTACATTCACTAAATAAGTGTTTGATCCACTGTACTCAGTACAGGTTGGATGTTCTACTTTGTGGTTTTTGTTCAGGAACAAAGAATATATGCCCGCACATGTACACATTAATTTTAAGAAGTATGAAGTTGTCTATAACATACGGTCAGGAACGAGTGCCGTCCTTGTATTTATGCTGTAAGAGTAATAAGGCAGTCAGCCCTTTTTAAGTTATTCACTTTGGCACTGTTCTGAATCCTCTGTCTTTCTGTGCGAGTAACATTGTAAATTAAAAGTGTAGTTCACTATTTTCTACTTGTTTATACGTTTTTCATCATATACCAATATTCTATTTTACATATAGTATTGTCATATATTGCTTCACAATCAAACAGTAGAATGTAAAAAAAATTGAAAAATTTACTCCTATCGGGGTGTCAGTTCTCAAATGTTTAAAACTGCAGCTGTTTCCATCCAGGAAGAAGTCCTTTCCTGGTTCTCAGAGTGACGTACAACCAAAGGTGGGCAATTCAAATTAGGGGAATGTACCATGCAAATTAGTCGACAGGCAAAGCGTCGTTCGCCCCCTGAGAAAGAAAGGCACGAGAATTATGAATTACATGGACTATATTGTACATTTGTCAGACTCCCCAAATCAATCATTGGCGAATATGACTACGATAGTGGCTCACCTTCTAAAGCTGGGATTTTCTGTAAATGTAGTAAAAAGCACACTTGTCCCGAGACAGGAAATTATGTTCTTGGGCCTAAGACTCTTGTCATTCAAAGAATACATGGGAGAGTACAGGGCAAAGTACACTTTGTGTTTTGTCTCAAACGTTTAGGTCTGATGGCATCCATAATAGTATAGTGTATTTAGTGTTAACAAGTAGATGCCCTTTTTGTAGTCAAGTATTTGTAATCAATACTTAAGGCTTGTAGGTAAGCACACAATAGTTTAATAATAGTTTTCACTATTGAGAAGTGTAGAGAGAGTGAGAGAGAGAAACAGTAAGAAATAAGGGGGTTATGCATTTTGCGAGAAGAGGCAGGAACCAGGATAATTAAGGGCATGAAATGGAGAACCACACAGAGAAGGAGGCAGGAAGAATGGAAGTTTTTACACTTAGTGATTATAAGAGGACTTTGTAGGAATGCTGTGTGTCAAGACTGTTTGTCACCTTAGGAGCACATGAGTAGTTTGGGATTAACAGATGCTTTGGGTCCACAGATGTATAAAGGTAAGGGAGGGGGATAATGGACTCTGCTTCTTTAATTCACAATAGGTAAGGATCGGGCTAGTTATAAAGAGGGGTAAACTTTAAGGTTGATGAGACATGCAGGACCTAGAGAACAGATGGATCAGAGGTGATTGGAAAAGGGCATGTCTAATTTGCATGTCGTGGAGTTGACAAAATATGAAAAAGGCTTAACTTGATTTGAATGTAAAATACATAAAAAGACGAATAAAGTCTGCTCCTCTGAAACTTTGTCTTTCGACTTCCAATATTTTGTATGGGGGTTGACTAACACTACAAACAATGAAAGATTTCTTCCGAGGATGTGACTGCAAAAGTCTACAAATATGTCTTTGTCCAAAACATACGCAGATGCACTGCTTCTAGTAGGGGGGCCCAGAAAACGTGGATGGTAGATCACGGAGTTATGAAGGAGAGGGGATGTGGTCTGAAATTTATTAACCGTTTAGGATGACCCAGCAACAAAACCAGCAGCTGGGTTGGACAAAAACTACCGGTGGAAATGACCCAGACAAATTACCCAACAGGCTCAACCCCTCTTGGGTAGACAGAATAATTCCTGATTTCTTGGTGGTTAAGTATGCAGTAAGTCAGTAATAATTTCAACCAGGAATTATCTGAACATTTCAAGTCCCCTGTATTTTCATATTGGCAATAAAGGCCGCCCAGATACACATTTTTACTTTTGAGCATGGCTAAATTGTTATCACCTACATTTTAAGATAAAAAAATGCATGGATTGATTTCTTCGACTAAGGCATTTATCTCGGCCCTGTCAAATCTTTATAGCAATTAATGTTATTTAGGGTAGTGCAGTCAGCTAAAGTAGTTGAAACAAATAAATAAACTCCTCCTGTTTTTTGTCACTTTCAGGAGTTGTTTAAAGTCATGTCTGGACTAGGCTTTTGTTCAAAACAAATCTAAACAATAAATATTTCTGTCTTGCAGATTCAAGACGGCAAACAATCTATGAGTATCATCGGGTGGAAATTGACATCACAAAAATTGTTTCACAGTCTGCGTTTGAATTTACTCCACTACCTAGTAAGTTTTCTTCTAATGCAAATCGTGTATTGTTTTCTAAATTGCATTTGCCAGTTCACATAGAATTGCCAGTCTATCACAGGGCACATATTAACACGCGTTCACGTTGGCAAAATGCAAATGTAACAACAAAGACCAAAAAAATATACAGTCTCCTATATTTGACAATGAGCAGTCAATTAAATAAAACACTCATGCTTGAGTGTGAGATTATAATGAGCAGGCTGAATCTTTCAGGCTTGATGTCAAAGTTATCACTTATGTACATACATTTTACTGCTTCTTTTGCACTTCTGGTTAGATGCTAACAGCATTTCATTGTCTCAGTACGTGTACTCTGTACAATGACAATAAAGTTGAATCTAATCTAATCTAATCTAAAAAGGCTTTCAACTAGGGTGGCAAATCATCAGGAATTTCCATGATTTCATGAGTTCAGTATCATTGATCAGCTCTTAATGGAAATGAACAATAATCAAATACGATCGACAATCAATGTTTACAAAAAAGATAAATATACAGGATGAATTTATGCATGAGGTTTTGTGTTGAGCTTTATTTTAAAATTTGCTTTGGTATGAACAGCAGTACAGTGGTGACAAAGCAATTATACAGTTTTTGTACGTGAAATGTCCCCAAACAGGACATTGTTTTATCTTGTTTCTTAGTTGAGCAGCTTACCCTCATCAGTTGGAAGAAAATATTGCATGCACGCCTCAGTAATCGCAAACATCACATACACGCCTCTCTATGAATTTCAAAGACAATTCATTCTTTTAATTTGTAACCCTTGATCAAATAAATTGTTCAATCAATTCAATTGAATCAATCATTGATTAATAATGAATAATATTAGATCACATTTGTGCCCAAACCAACTTAACAGAGTAAATATAGATAACGTTTTTTTTTTTTTACCACTCACATTTGAACTGGAAAATGTTGATTGTTAATTTTTTATTTTAATTTTGACAAAGTTTGCATAAGTGAGTGGAGTATGTAAATGCAATTTTTGGATTCATGTAAACATAGATTCATATTGCACTTTCCTTTGAATTTTGATAACTACATGCTTCCGTCTTTTCCTGATCTTAAAAAATTCCCATGTAATACTTTTTTTTTTAACTACCTTGTTCCCAGCTACTTATTAATGTAACACTACTGTGACTCTTTTCTGTTTATCCTAGCCTGCCTTCAACACATGACTTGTGATCTCTGCTTAATGTCAAACTTGACAACTGGCTGTGGCTGGTGCCACACCATTCGAAGGTAAAGAATTAGTAGAGTGTGTGCCAATTCACAGGATCTGGGACAAAAGGGTGCAACAGGGTGTGCCATTCTTTAAACATGCACCTCAAATTATGAGGTACAATTGTTCCACTGTAATATAACATGCAATTATTTGGATTTTACAAAATCATAATTGTAATGTTTCAGATTGGAAAACTCTACAAGCAGTGGGATTATTTTTATAAGCGTGATAACAAACAAGAGTTAGAGCTTTCTGATTCTATTTTATTTGAAAACTGCAGGTCAGAATGATTTATGTCTTTGTCAGAATTGAATCCCTCCCAACAGGAAATAGAATTTTGGATACCATTCTGCATGATATGAATTAGGCAAAATCACATGTTTTAGGTCTGTCCAAAGTAAATGTCATTAATGACTCCTGTTTGGAGTACGGCCATGGACAAATACACAATAAATACAGAGTTGACTTTACAGAACTATTGTGAGCACCCAATAATTTTGCTGTAATTGCCATTTTGGTTGTACCAGAGCACATTTAGAAGGTTCTACCAAGGGCTGTGTTTAATTAGTAGTTCCACTTATTCTCATTCTCTTCCCCTCAGCCCTTGATATTTTGTAACAGCATACATTGCACAGAGGCCACTTGGAGAATTGAGTCAAAGTCATTCAACTATGAAAAACTGGAAGCCGCAAGCCCTACGTTTTCAATGCAAAGGCGTTGAAGCAGTCCTTTTCAAACCTTGTCAAATAGTGCCAATTTCTATAACTAAGTATCCAAATTCCATGGCATGCATGCGATGCTCATCCACTGCAAAAAAATATAAAAATATTTGGCCCAACTAATTTTAATAGGTTAGTTGTACTAAAAATTAAGATAACATAGAGTAGAACGTTTGATTTCAACTTTGAACTTGATTGTCCAAAACATAGTCAATGGAAAACTTGAAAGATTGCTCCCTCACCCCCTACCTGTGAACAACAAAAAATTAAAACAATTTCCATATTAATTTTATCTAGTGATCAAATTTGGTAGAGGGGGCAGGAGGAAGACTAGAATAGCTTCTGTATTGTCTTTTGTTCTGCAACCATTGACCTTTAGTATCTTCCTCATGTCTTTTAGATGCTCTGAAGGAATTGACCGCCATAGACAGGAATGGCTTGACTACAACTGTCATGAGGAAGTGAGTAAAGGAATGGTCAAAAAGTTTTAAGTTGTTTTGATATACCAAGTAGTATTAAAAGTAAAGATGCATTTCTAAACTAACCAAAATTTTATTAAATGTGCCTTTGTGCTTATAGGCAAAAGAAAGCATATGTGAGGACTACACTCAGGGTAATCCTGCAGGTTCTACAAGCTTGTTTAACAACTCTGCTCCTGGTCCGACTTCTTCTGAAGCTGCTCTCCCAAATCGCTCTGTAACAGCAGGTAAGTCTGTGACCTAAGTAGAAGGTTACTCAAAAATACTGAGGCCTTCCTCTATAAACCATTTTTGACCAATCGTTTACAATGAGACTGGTTGCAACTTGCAAAAGAATCTCTGTATGATTGAAAACATTCTAAAACTGTTGTTCACATAAAAAACAAGCATACGGACAGAGATGGCCGTTTCCCTAACAACATTCCACTTACATACCCCTTTCCATACCCCACTACTTTCACGCTGATACATTGTTTTACATGGGTTAAGATGGATTTCTGTACTTTGAACAAAACAATAAGGAAATGGATGGATGGATCTGTTGCATTGTTGCATTGTTAGCATTGTTTGCCGTAGGGTTGGGCATGGTTATTTGATTATTCGAATTGATGTGGGTATTCCAACATAACTATAATTACGAATGTACTTGCTTTAGGCAAGCAGCACTACTATAATACACTACTATAATATACGCTATATTATAGGTGTGTGCTTTGCAGAGCTAGAATATTTTGAATTGATTAATTAATTTATATAATATTCAATACTAATGCTAATAATTAAATAAAAAATGTTAGAATCCCCCGACTATTAATTTTAACTTACTTCATGGGGGTTTGGACCTTCATTAGGGGGTCAAACCACCTGAACCCTCTTTGTAATTTGCACTTGCTCTTAAAATTCTAAAACAAAGTTTCTCAGCAACTTGTGAACATGTTATATAGATTACCACTGCAGTGTTTGCCATTTTGAACAGTTTCAATGGTTTCCTTTCTAAATAGTTCTATACAGCCTTTGATGTTTTATACAGGTATGTGTTATATATTTGTGATTTCTGTGATTTGCTTTTGTTATGGGCTCTGCTACCCTTCCAGTCCAATTTTTTCTGTACTTTCAACACTTTAGAAAAATTAGAAAAATTAGTATTCCGGTTGATAGAAAGCTAGTCTGACAGAATGGATGTAAGATGTTGGAATCCTGCCATTGGGGCTGACGGTTTTGTTGACACCAGTCAGAATCAATACAAAAACCTCCACTTCCGCTGTCTGCGAGTTACTGTCTTTAAGTGCCTGTCCCAAGGAAAAACAACTAAAATAAACTCAGAACTAAGTACATAGATGCAGAAAATTTTATGTTTTAACTGAGATTTAGATTGCTTGTTTTCCCCATGTTTGTATTGGTTTCCTCCCACCATAAAAAAAATGCTGCATCCTCCAACCAGTCACTTCTAATTCAACTGGCGTTGGTCTGTGTCCAATAGGTGTGTGAGCAGGTCTGACGTAATAAGTCTGGTGACAAGTTAAGTCTGAAGCAAATTGGCTGCCTTCATAACACTCAAACTAAGTCTTGTGGTTTGATAGCTGTCCTTCCATTTGTAGTTTGCTCCGTGTTATTAATAGGTGACCGAGTTCTGTGAGGTGCTATATGAAAAATGTAAAAAAGCTCTAAAAATGTAATCATATGAAGTACTTTTATAGCCACTATTTTGATCTGGCACCGTGTCCTAGGTGTTGCACTGTCCAAGAAAATGTTATTAATGTGATATAGTAACCCAGCGTTTTTTTCATCCACAGTACCAGTCAAAAGTTTGGACACACTTTTCCATTAACTTGACTGGTACTGTATTTCAGAGTCTTAACTGAGAGTGTTAGCCCTCTCTCTAACGAGCCAGAAAGTGTGGGCATAGTTCTGACATCGCAAGACTTGTAGAAAGCTGAACTAACTCAGTTAGAATTCTTAATATGACTGGAATTCTTGACAAACCTTTGTTGCAGATTCACAGACCGTACCTCCAAATTACACAGCGTCAACAGAAAACACTGCCATAATTGCAGGTGTTGTGGCCGCCCTTCTTCTGCTCGTTGTCCTGACACTGTTGGCAGTCTACTACATCAGCAGTCATTCGACTGTTGCTCCTCCTTTCTACCTCATGCAGGTAAGACGTATTACTTCACCTAAAACCAAATAATTTATTCAGATTTTATTGATTTTTATTGTGTTGCCAAAGCTTTCTATAGATGTTAGCATTTAGAAAGAAGGGCAACCACAACAAACGTGAAGCCATTGTGTAGATTGATTAGACCAATGAAGCCCTTTAAATGTTTTGTTTATTTGTAAGATTTCAATTAGTGACACAATTTACAATTTTTACACTAGGCAGTGAAACCCTATGAAAACATTGTTATTTAGTATAATTATAGATGGTAACCTTTTTATTTATACTTCAAATATCCATGTATGCTGTTGACATGACAAAGATCAGAATATGAGTAAATGTGCACTTTTGGGACTTTATGGCAATGTTTGGTAAGGACAAATTACCTGAATGTTGGATGATAATTTGTGACTTTAAAAGACATGTGTATAACTTTAGGTTAAGTTAAACTAGATGTAGCTTAATGTGCCTTGTTTACAGCGACGCACAAACAACTACTGGCCGTCTATGAAGTTCCGCAACCAGGGTTGTCCTTCTAGTTATACGGAGGTTGAGCTCGGAGGACATGAAAAAGAGGGCTTCGTAGAAGCTGAACAGTGCTGCTAAGAGGGCCGGACTTTTGAAGGAACAGTCAGACAAGGAATCAACACCTTAAGGGATGTAGAGTAATGCTATGCGGACACAAACACAATGTCAGTCAGTCCCATGTATGAACGTTGTGCAGCACCAAAATGCATTGTAAGATTTGTAGATAATTGGCTACAGAACCAATATGTATACAACCACGCACCCCTAAGACCTTGTCGAATCATTTTTTATATTATAATGTTCGAATATTTCACAGGAGGGTCTAAACATCATCCTTGGGACTTTTAACCCTCATTTCAGGCTGTTGGTCTACAAGAATGTTGATATGCCTGTTCAATTGGTAATCTGAACTACTCAGTACACTTAGTTAGTTGTAGGAAGTTACCTATTTTAATAGTGCAGCATAATTGCTAAACCATCTCACAACATACTACAAACAACCCCTCAGTGAATTTAATTTATAATTCTCTTTTATAATTTTGCACAAATGTAATGAAAGTCTCATTGTTAAATTATCTAGTGTGACATAATAGCTTGTAACACACTTTCAAAAGGATGTGTTGTGGTGTGAGTAGATGTGCTGCTTTGTAAGAATGAGATGACAGATGTTTACAGCGTCTTTTTGAAAAGTGTGTATATTTTCCGCTCCATGAGGCAAATTTTCTTTTGTTTTTTAAGCAGTGCTTTGGGTAATATGAAGAAAGATTAGTGTATCTTTTTGCACCCAGTAAAATTGTGGTTGCACGACAATACTTACTGGTATTACATGTAATTATTCCCTGTCATACGTTTTTCTCTTGCCAGCTGAATATTTTTTATTACATATGCGTAACTATGTACAAAAAATCCTATTTTCATGGAAAATAACTCTGTTTGCTCCGTTTTGAAATTTCATACAGAACACTGTTAAATTACGGATATTATCTAAAAATCCACAAACAAACTTTCCTTTAAAGCATCATGTCAATAATGACAAAATACATGTAATTATTTTTGCAAAAACATTACTTTAAGTATTTTTTCAGCTTTCCTTCATTTCGTACAAATATCTGTAAAATAAATATGTTACTCTAATTATGGTTTATGTTCAAACTTATAATGTAATTTATTTTGTTATTTTAAGGTAAATTGTAGTTTTACATGAATGTGTACTTTCACATTTATACTCTGTACATTTCGATACAAATGAAGCAATTTACCAAAACAGCTTTGGTCTGGATTTGCAGCACGGCGTTATGGCATAATGATTATAATTCTGCCATTCAATGTGATAAAATACGTTTATAGATTCCTTGGAAGTAGTTCACTAGTCTTGTTTGCGCACCATTGACCTGTTTGGTTGCAAGATTGTTCTAATTGCTTTGTCTCGAGGTGAAGTTTAGCCAATGAATTAGTGGTTCTTTATAGAACTTTTAGTGCCATCATTTTATAGAAAGTTAGATCGCAACAATTAACCAAATATCTTTAAAATTACAGCTTTTATTCTGCAGAACTGATGATGCATTCACTTTGTGGAAGGTGTTCGATTGTAAAAATTTGGGAAATACCTGTAAAATTACAATGATACTTTGCTGAATGTTTAGTGTAGTCTTTTTATTGACGATATCTGATCATAATAATTTATAAAGAAATATCCATAAAATAACAGTATATTTCATTGTACTTTCTGTGAATTTATTGTTTTTGTACTGTAGCTTTATGGGAGGTTTACCTTTAATTTAGTGGTTTTGGACCTTTTTTAAGAGAACTGAGAAATGTCAAAGGTTATTTTATATTGCCGTCCACTATTATTGGCACCCTTTAAAAATAAATATGAGCAAAAGAGGTTGAGAAAAAATGTCTTGATTATTTATCTTTATCTTTCAAAAACATTAAAATAAATTCTCACCTTTTAATTGTAGTGATAAAAGGAAATATTAACAAATGGCTATTTAACCCATTCCAGCTTAAGCCCAAAAGTTCCAAAATAACAATCTGTAAAAAAAAAAAAAAAAGGATGTTCAATGCAAAATCTTGGTTGTGTTGTCATATTGAGTTTGCATGCTCTCCCCGTGTTTCCGTGGGTTTCTTCCCACTATCAAAATACATGCCACATCCTCTACCAGTACCCTAATCAGTCACTGACTGTTCATCTAAAGTCGGTTTGTGTGTCATGTGTGAGCAACACATTAATATGTTGGGTGAGCAAGTCTGGTTTGGCTGCTTTGGTATCACTCAGACTGAGTGCAGTATTTAATAGCGGTCCATTGTTCATTCTGTGAAATTAATTGGTGACCTGCACTTGTGTCTTAAAAGGCGGTTACAACCAAAGCTGTTTATGACTGTTTTAGAGTAATCGTTCTGTCGCCAAAAGCTTTTACACACCAATTTCAATGAAATATTATTAATTTGCCTCATCATAGCTGCCTCTGTTAGGACTACGTTCTTATAAAATGATTGAAGTGTAAACATTTACAAGAGTAACACATTTTGTGACGTTAATAGTTAACTGAAGTACATATAGCAAGTTTCACAGACATTTTTACCTCTAAATACAATCATAAAATTGAAATAGAGGTCGAGCACGACAACCTACGTTAATGACACTAGATAAACAAATTCTTTCACCGTATATTGAAGTTTTTTAATATTTAGTATTTTCTTAAAGCCAATCTCTGATTTGTGTAGCTCAACAACCTTTGTCACACACCACAACCGTGTTATCGAGTCCTTCCCATATTGATGGATGACTAAGGGAATTTGTTCTGCATCACATCATACTGTATTCAAACTGTAATCAAACATCAGGTTATAGGTGCCATTAAGTGTTTCTAATAACCCAGGTGAACTTAAAAAAGTTAAATATGAATGGAAATGTAATTGTTGTAGACTTTGTTCATTGGAATTGCTAAGGGTTCCATTAATTTTTGCACACATTTCTGAACAAAATATTTTCTTTTATGATACAAATGTATTATTCTTTCAGTAATTTTACTTAAATTGAACATTATATTTTGTAATAATGTTATCCGGCCAGCACGGTGGCGCAGTGGTTAGCGCTGTTGTCTCACAGAAAAAAGGTCCTGGGTTCGATTCCCACCTGAGGGCCTTTCTGTGTGGAGTTTGCATGTTCTCCCCGTGTTAGCGTGGGTTTCCTCCGACAGTCCAAAAACATGCAGGTTAATTGGTGACTCTAAATTGTCCATAAGTGTGAATGTGTGTGTGAGTGGTTGCATGTCTATATGTTAGCCCTGCGATGGATTGGCGATCTGTCCAGGGTGTACCCCGCCTCTTGCCCGAAGTCGGCTGGGAAAGGCTCCAGCCCCCCCGTGACCCTGCATAGGATAAGCGGTTCTGATAATGGATGGAGGGAATAACGTTTTCCATAAAAGATCGAGAGGTTGAACAATAAGACTATTTTTCATAGACCAGTTTGCTCATATTTACAACGGGTGCCAATATTTCTGGATGGCACTGTGCATTAGGCCCCAGACAAGAAGTTGAAAAGAGAGTGGAGCCTTTTCTCTCTTTTTCTAACTGCTGCCGTAAGATTGTGAGTGTGCTGTCAGGATGGAGTTTAGGGACAACACAACAAAATTAAACTGCATATTCGATGGGATTGACGATAGCAAATGGCAAAGGACACAACTCGTTGACAAAAATGTGAAGAGATGGGGACAAAAAACATAAATTGCATCAATAGTACAGCTGAACTATAATGCTTCTGTATCATCTGCATCCAGTACAAAACTTAAACTTTTATTTAAACACATTAATGCAAGTATTAAACTCCGATGTTGCATGAAAAAGTAAGCCCAAGTTGGTGCCAGCGAAGAATGTGAGCAACAGAGCATGCAGCAGTCGACAACAGCGAAGCAAATAGGAAAAGGACAGAATTAACAATGCTTTTTTTTTTTTTTTCATATATAGCTACTGAAATTGACCCAAGTTAACAGTATGAAAGCAAATATAATGGCTATTATACTAAGGAACATTATGGTAATAGATGTTCACAATTAGCAGCAACACAACTCGTATTTTACAAATATATGCATGTTTCTATCAAAATATGCAAATGATCTATCTTGCACAAATGCACTGTTGTACTGTTGTAATACAAGAGTTCTGAACTTATCTGAGAAATACAAAATGGTACAGATTTAATGTTAAAAAATTACTGCAAGTAGTGTAAGCGGTGGCCAGCTGTGTACACAGAATTTGGAAAAAAAAATAGGAGGGAAAAAAACTCAAATGTAGAACATTATAAAATGTGCAAACAAAAAAAACATACATACAGAAATTTGGTTCGAATGGTCATAGAACTCTCAGCAGATGGAGGAGGTTGCATACCTACCAAGCTACACCTCCTTTAGTATAGTAGATGACAAAATTAGACTGTCCATATACTGCGTCTTCAGGTTTCTTGTCATTAGTATTAAAACCTCAAATAGATCAAAATAGTTCACTTGAACTGACTTGAACGAGTAGACTCAATAAGAAGACCGAATAGGTCCATCGACTAAGGTGAGGACAACAGAGGCCCACGTCTGTTCATTTATGTCATTAGCGTCCTTCAAGCTAACAGGGCCATATTGGGGAAAGAATGACACATGCTCTGACCTTATTCACAGACACACAATACAAAGTCATTGGGTCACATCCCAACAAAAGTACAAACCAATATCTGCATTCACAGCACTTCAGAAAACAAGACACCAAAGAAACATTAAGAACGTGCTGTCTACAACAATAAACAGAGATATTCGCCAGGCATGTTTGTAGTAACAATCAAAGCTATGTTACGTTGATTAGTCATGATTCTTCATGTACAAAGATGTCTGCCAAATTGATTTGACACCTCATCCCATACTTATTGTAAAAGGCTATAGATTTTGACAGTTACATCACTACTGCTTGCATCACACAACAACAGTCGCGCTGTAGCCGCTTGCTGCGTTTCTATGAATCTTTTGAAAATATCATGGTCATGTACTTAAATGTGAATGATGTTACTCAATTAGACTTTCTCATCATGAGGTTGAAATAAGCATATTTCTATACAATCACTTGCATGATTATTGTTTATCGATGGCCACAACATTTATTGCAGTGACAATAATCGTTATCATATTAAATAACATAATTGGCACCACTATGTCTGGATTGTTGATAAGCGCTGAAACTATAACGGTTTCACGTATTTGCTTTCACCTCTATCTCCGGTTTATGTTTAGTTGTTATACGATAAGTAGTCTGTATAAGTCTCTGGAAGGCACTCTCAACTAACTTAGGGACGCTCTATTGATAAAGGTTGGCATCGGAGTGTCCACTGACAAACGAGTTATATTTCTTTTGTCAATGTTTGTTGCAATTAATTCTGAATAAATTCTTACAACTTGATCATACATACAAAATAACTTGAAGACCCTTTTCTTCCACAACGGTTGCGAGAAGATTCCATCCATTTGACAATTGAGGGCAGATCTGATCATGTGTCCACTGCTATGTGGGGAAAGTATCAGGTAAAAAAAAAACCTACTCTACAAATATGGGTCAACACACTTGCTACTCCTACTTAGTAACATAAATGCATTTTGGTACAGTATGAGCTTAATTATTTCTGTATCACCAAGCTTGGTTTTGTGTGTAAGGCAGCTTTATATCCACCCTATAGAAAATAGTCTGGTTCCTATGGCCATAAAATAACTTTAAATTTCAGTCTGTTGCCATCCTAAATGGCTTAATTGTCAATCTACATTATACAGTAGGTAAATTATATCCTACATGATTGGGACTTTTCTTTAGGCCACAAAGTTGGATAATAAATGATAAATATTGCATATTTTCTATCGCAGAGGGCAGGAAACCTGTTACTATGCGGATAACAGACTTATCAGGCTTATCATCAGTGCTGGAATAGCAGGCAATGTCCCCATCTGGTCATCCGATGTGCCTAAATGGAGATCCTGCATATCCACTGTATGTCCACTTCCAAGCCCCATTAAGTAATTCCAATCTTACTCCCCAGATGGAGACATTCAACTGATTCATGAGTGAAGTGAGAGTTTCCATAGAATGGTTGACATTGTCAATTATTCGAAGTTCATGGACTTATCTGTTTTTTATTGGGTTGTGTTGCATTTGTAAACTCTACATTAATTCGACTTACATGTATTACTCTTTTTGGCATTAAGTATAACGTTATAATCCTTGCCATACTGTGAGCACTAAGTGTGTACTGAAGTACCTTCAGTGAGTACTGCAGTCAAGCACTGTGCTAAAGATTACCAGGTAATCAGCATATATAAGATGATTGATAACAGAGTTTCCAACAAGACAGCCTTTGTTAAACCCATTCAACTGTATGGATAGATCATCCATATACACGTTGAACAAAATAGGAGATGGAATTCTACCTTGACAAACACCATTCTTTACATGAAATGGGGCAGATCCAACATTACCCCATTTAACCCACAAGATCTGGTGGGCATACCATTAAACTGGTATTCTAAGCACATACTTTGGAAAACCTCTAGCAGGCAATTTCACAAATATTCTTTCATTATTAATTCTGTCAAAAGCCTTAGATGCATCAATAAATCACCTGAATACAGTGGAATTCTGGCTTCCATATTTAGCAACTAATATTATTATTATAATAATAAAAAAAACATTTCAGTGCCATGTTTTCTTTTGAAGCCAAACAGAGTAAGTGGAGAGAACAAACATTTCCAACCTTGTTAGTATGATTCTTTCCAGCACTTTAGAAAGGATACTGGCAAGGGCAATACGTTTAGTTATCCATGCTATTTAGATTACCAGCCTTGTCCTTAATGACAGGCACTAACAATGCAGAGATTATAGAGTCTGGAAGAACACCCTGAGCAATTCTACATAAACGTTTCAAATTTAAGTCCCCCACTAAAATATGTTCTATACCAAATAATTAACCGCTTAAACTTTTGAGTCTTATCTTGACAATGATGAGGTCTATTTAGGCACAATAACCTGAACCTTTTCTGTAAAATTTCCTGTGGTAATCATGGGCCTACGCGCTTGTGCTGGACCAAAATCACAAATGGCTCTTAATTTAGGGTAAACTATTACAAAAAATATAAAGGCAGTCCGTTCTATCAAACAGTTATTGCAAAAATATTAATAATTTGGCTCACTTTAAATAACTAGTTTTGTGATTTTTCAATTGAAGTTTAGGACTACTCTAGGTAGATACAAATACTGAATGTCAAAGGCCAAAGTTTCAGAAAAGTAGGTTTTGTTCAGCATGAATACCACTGCACTGCGGGAATTCTTTGTCCAACTAAATTCTACATACATGGTCAGGTTCTATAAACATTTCTCCAAGCCTCCCTGATGTTCAACAAATCCCCATAATGCAATTAACACCTCACAAATCTCAAATATTTTAGAACATGTTTTCTATTTTTCATGTTTCTTGTCTAATACATCTTTAAATTCTCCCTTTAATTACAGACACCTATTCTGTTAATTGTCATGTGCATGCCCTGGGACCCATTGGTTCTGAAAGTCTCATCTTTCTTTAGGTTAACATAAAATGAATGCTTGTAAGAGCTGTTATAATTAAATAAAGGCTATTTACCATCTTGAATTTTCCTTCTCTCAGCTTCCTTGCTTCTGTCTCTTCTTTGCTCCCATTAAGTAACCCTTAATGTTTGGGGGGTAATTAGCACATACATTAGCATCTACATATGCATCTGCTCGCCTAGGATTCACCCTCATACAATGTCTGTCCTCCAGTTATCTCTACAATTCTTGCTAATTAAAACTATTATTACACTATGGTAAGCTTACCTACTAACGTTTAATATTGATTACAAATACGTAACTACAAAAAGGTATCTACTTTTATCACTATTTCTACGACAAACAACGTTATTGAAGATCAGACCAGCCAATCAGAGTTTTGGCACATGTCTAATGCTCTGCTATGTTTTTGAGTTAGCACAGAAGCAATATAAGTGAGTGCAGTGGCACAGTTGAGTGAGCAATATTGGGCATTGTGTGTGAACATATGAGCTTTTGCAGACATTCAAATAAACATTTATTTACTCCAAAATACATTTTCTTTCACGAAACATTAGTTATAATGTCCGCAAAGTTACATTTATTCTCGATTTATCTTTGTGCACTCAAAATGTTCCTTCACACGCACAGAATTGTGGCGCAACTATAACACCATACTAGTTCAGTTACACTCAATTACTTGCTGGAGACTAAATGAAACGCATGCAATATTTCCTCTTAAATCCAGATTGGCATCATGGAAGTCCGGAATAATAGGGACGACATTTTATCTTTTAAAGTTCCCCTCATGTTCATAACTTGTGTAACAACTTAGGGGTTCTATTCTTTTCATCTAGCATTGTTGTTAATACAGACAGTGTGTGTGTGTGTGTGAGAGAGAGAGCGAGAGAGTCCAGGACAGGCAGGGAAAGAATAATGAACAGGTAAGAATATGCACCATGAGGTATAGTATTACCTTAAAGAGCACATCCTGATTTAAGCTTTGCTTTAAACAGATTTTTCCCATTGCTCATTTTAAGTGAGTTAATAGTGGCCTCTTTTTAATGAAGTGTTTGTCAACACGGGCATCAGAGACAGAGACCTGTGTACTTTTTTGTTATCTCATTTAGTATATCCTTCTGATGTAATTGTTAAAACAATAATTTATCACACGTGCTAGACCCAGACCGAACTAGACAAATATGATTGTCAGTGACAGTGTTTTACATATTGGTTGTCTGTAAGAAATTTCTAGGGACGCCCCTGGGTAGCCTAAATTGAGTAAAATATAACAAAATGTAATAAAAAAAATTACATTTTCTGGGATAGGACTGCCAACGTTGTGTCCCCACCACTTTCTGAATCCAACCTGCGCCCTTGATCATACCCAAAAAGACTTGGCGGTAATCGCTGCAAACGGTTCCTCTACCAAGCATTGAGTAAATGGTCTGAATACATATATAAATGTGGTCAGTTACATTATTTTATTAATTTGCACACATTTGTACAAACCTGTTATCATTTTTGTTGTTATGGGGTATTGTGTGTAGATTGTTAAGAAGAAAAAATTTTTTTTTTAGAATAGGGCAGAAACAAAACAAAACGTGGAAAAAGATAAAGGGTCTGAACAAATTCTAAATGCACTGTATGAATAAAGCACATTTGGTAAGAGACTGCAGTGCTCGCTGTCTGTAGAGAAACAACTTATTCAATTCCTTAGTGGAAATAAAGGGACATTCATTCCATAGGGTTTCTGGTGCAAAAGTGTTAAATTTGTGACATTAATGCCCAAAGCGATTGTACAAAAACTACTTTTGAATAAAGCAGCCCCTTCTCTGCTGAACTAGATAAATGGGCTGCTTGACTCCTCCAAAAAATATTCTGTCAAAATGTACAAACCTACCCCCAATGTCTACACTTGAAGTGCCTACTGCCTAGTTTACTCCTTATAAGGTTATTTTGGAGTTCCCTTCCAGTTACACTGCCTCCTGCCAGTATTTAAGCCTCATCCTCACATCAAGAGTGAAGTTAGCCTCATAGATAGAGAAAAGGGCAATTCACTTCACTTCACCTCACAACAATACATTCTAATCTGGAACTATTTTGCACTTGAACGCAGTTTATTGCTTTTTCCGTTTTTGAGGGGAATTTGATTTCTGAAAGCAAATTTCCTGAACCATGTATCCCTTATGTGGAAGATGCAAAAAAGCTGTCTATCCTACAGAAAAAATTAATTGCCTTGATAAGGTAAGGAATCTTCTAAAGGAATAATTAGTAAAAGTTACAAATGACTTACATGTTAAGTTAAAAACATAGACAATGCTAACACCCAATTTAAATAAACAATCATAAAGTACCCAACCTTGCCAAACATTTCTGTCAATGCTTTAGATGGTCCCAATCAAATTATTTAAAGTGGTAACATTTATAAATAATCCAGAATTCTATTGCCTATTTGTCATTATTTCACTCTGACCTTTTCATTTCCCTCTCAGTATTGGCATAGGGGCTGCTTCAGCTGTGAGGTTTGCAAGATGACACTAAACATGAAGAACTACCAAGGCTTCAACAAGATGCCTTACTGTAGTATGTGAGTGTGTTTTCTGAGTTATATCAAACGATATATTTATCGGTTTGTGTGTAATTTTAAAAAGTTATAAAAGTATCTGCACAGCAAATAGAAAAGCATTATTATCAATATATACAACATATATATAGTACATGGAATTAATTCTATGAAAAAAGAAAAAAGTGTATATTGTGTGTATTTACTTTGACAAAACATACATTCTCAACAATTTCAACAAGACTTTCATTAACCTTGTAGACAAGAACAGTAACATGCGTAGCAACTACGACATAGGCAGAGAAACATTTGAGACTACAAGCTGTGCTTGAACTAGGCTGTAACATAACAAATGTGAGAAAAGTTAAGGGGTATGAGTACTTTCTGGATACATTGTAAAATCGAGACTTTTTTGCATTTGAAAAAAAGGTAAATGCAAATATGTTGCATTTATAAAAATGAATGGTGGTTATGTTTTATGATTTATATTTGCAAAAAGGTCAATATTTTCCCCACGTCTGACAAATAGTCTCGTGCATGTTACAAATCTTCGGTCTGCCTTTGCGAATCTTCATTCTGCAAGTGCAAATGTTTTCTTCTGCATGCACAAATCATCACTCCATGCGCAAATTTTGTCAGTGGCATTTTGAGCAGCAGTACCTGGCTAAAACATTTGAACATAGATTGGCATTCCCAAATCAAGTTCTTCCCTAATTGCTTACCTATTGATGAAACTCCTACCAAATCTGTGAGTGTCATGACACTCTGACCAATCAGGGACTTTATCACTCAGCAACCACATTTTCAGTTTTTTTCATTTATGTCTTGATTAAACATTCATATCTTTAGATTTATTGTTATAAAAATTATTACAAAACTGTCAGTTTGTCTAAAAGTGGACGTTATGATATGTTTATTTTAGTTAGGTAAAGTTGCTACCTTCCTGTGACCACCCCTTTCTTTAAAGAATCAAAAACGTCCTCCAATCCAATTCACTTGACATTGGCATACCTTTTTTATAGTGAGAGCAATAATAGATATATTTTTTTTGCGATACCTGGACGCCACAATAAATCTTCAATCATTACTGAATCTTGCATTGATGCAGAATTGGAGAACATTCACATTTCTCTGATCTGATTCCATACAGCTGTACTGTACTAATTGTGTGGCCAATCAACGCTTGTAATTGTTTGTATTATTATTATCTGATGTGTTGTATGACGCACACATCTTGTTATCACAGTCATATTCCTTGTAAAACGCAATATGTTATTGTTGTTAAGTGTTATGGTTATTATTATCAGATGCATTAATCTGCAGGTTACTACGGTCGCAGTTTTGAGCATTTCACTTCCATGCAACACCAACATGTCCGTTTGAATAGCACGGACTGCGCTTGTACACATCTTATTAATATGTCCTTAAGTTATGTTTTAGTTGCTTCTTTGGCACGCCTAATTTTCCCATTGACAATGAGTGAGAAGAGGGAAAGCCAAAATAAAGGACCAAGATGATAGACCTTGTATCAGAAAATCATACCCTTGTGTATACTGCTCACTATCTAGTGACCGCAACTAAAAACTTATACATATATGTTAACCAACATTTGATTGCGGTCACTAGATGGCGGTATACACAAGGTGTATGATTCTTCATCTAAAATATGAATAGTCTCGTTATGCAGCTATGATGAATACCTCTGATGGTGTAATTTAGTCGCCTTTATTCAAAGGCAATTTGACTGGGGGATATGCCACCATCTAGCGTTGATGTTATGTAATTGTATTTAGTTACATGTGTGTATTGACTGTCTCGGCAACCAGTTGGAAACCAGTTGTTGCTCCTCCATCAATTTATGACTCCGTCTCGTTATATGACAGGTAAACATGGTGTCAAAAGTGGGATAGCAGTTCAGGACTTCTGCACGAATGCTCCTGTGGATGCGTCACCATATCGCTAATTATTCCATAGTCATTTAGGTCACAATCGATAGGTGGATCAAAATTCCAGCTGTGTGGTGTGTACTTGGATCCACTTATCCAATCACTGAATCACCCCAAGTCGTGACAACTAATCAATATTCGGTAGTATTGCCTATCGATTGTTTTCCATGGGTCAAATGTTTCGTGAAGCCTTAAAGAGCTTCTCACAATACGTTAAAGGAATTTGGCCAATTGGCCAGAAAACGTGTAACTGGTCAAGTTGGTAGGCCTCCTTGGCTTCTTTTTTCAGCTCTGCCACAAACTTTTTTCATTAGATTGAGATCAGGGCTATTGACAGCCACTCTATCTTTTTGACATTATTGACCTTGAGCCATGTTGTCACATCTTTGGAAGTACGTTGCAGGTCATTTTCTGTTTGGAACACCCATTTGCAATCAATATTTTCCTTCCTGGCTGACATGTTTACATGTTGCTTCAATATATACACACCATTTTCCTTCCTCACCATACCATCTATTTTGTTAAGTGTGCCAGACCCTCATGCAACAAAGCACCCTCAATGATGCTGTCACCCATGTTTGACCATTGGGATTGTGCTCTTTGGTTGGCAAGCCACTTTTTTATGTCAGAATAGAGGTGAGCCCCCCCCCCCCCTCACCACCCCACCCCACCCTAAAAAATATTATTATTACTATTAAGCTTATAAAAGGGGTGTTGGGGCTTCTTCCTTGCTGAAATGCTTTTTAGGTTGGATCTATTTAGGCCTCGCTTTACTGCAAAACAAAACACTTCCTTGCTTGTTTCCTCTAAGCATCATCACAAGGTCCTTTGATGTTGTTTTGTGATTGATATGCACTTTTCATGCCAACGTGCGTTCATCTCTAGGAGACAGAAACGTAGTCCTGTGTAGCACTGTCACAATACCAAAATTAGGACTTGAAACCTGAAACCATAGCTGTCCTAAATGCTAATATCTACCGATACTGAAACACGAAAAACCTAAAACAATAGGAAAAGTAATGGAATTACAAATAAAATAACAAGGAACCGTCTTTTGTCAATGTGGGGTTACAATGTTATAATCTGAGCAGTTTTTATGCTGAATGCAGTGCTGTAAGGGTTTGTGGACAATATTTGTGGTGCGTAGTTAATTGATTTTCAAATAATAATTATAACATTTGCACAAAGCAAGCATATTTTGTCCTCTTCCATGCTAATAAGAATATCAAGAGCATGAAATTCCTGTAAATTGTGAACAGATAGAAACTGTGTGATTAATTGATTAACTATGGAAACACATGCGATTAATCATGATTACATTTGCATTCGATTTTAAATCGTTTGACAGCGATTATCTTAGACAATGTACATATTAAGATATTATCATATTTATATCACAAGCTCCGTTTCTAGTATGAAATAAGATTAAGACATTTGTCTATGATGCTTTTTCGTATTCCAAATCCAGACGAGAGATTTCTCTCTCTGAGGCTGTGTGTGAAGGGCAGAGGCAGCTCTCTGTATTACATGCTGTAGCACTTTGTGACAATAGTGGAGATGACTTAATTTTTAAAGGTGTGGTTACACTTCACTATAGTCAACACTGGCAATGCTTAGTGCCAAAACAAAAAGTGCTTTGAGTCTTTTGAACGAGAGGCGGAAACAAAATCAATCTGTTGAAAAGGGCTAAGATGTCGCACAAATTTAAACGGATCTATAGAGACACATTTACCTTTGCCCATCAGTGTCATGTCCTGTTCAAATCATTTCAAATAAGCTATACAAGTACATGCCCGAATGGTGTAAGCCTGCAAAATAGGCCTACATAATAACTATAAAAAATACCAAATGTCCAACATTACAAAACCAAGTCAAAATGAAGACTGGCTAATAATGTCTGTTATGGGAAAACAGGCTGTCTGCACGGATTAATTATTATGATTATTTATTTAGATTAAAATGGAGTATTAAATCAGAAAATAATGTTTACATTTTCTTTATGCGTTCTAGGCACTACCCGAAAACGTCCTTCACCATTGTGACTGATACTCCAGAGAACATCCGCCTCAAACAGCAGAGCATGCTGAATAGCCTGGTTAGATTGCTTACACACATGGATGAGCATGCACAAACACAACTGCTTTATTCTATCTCATTGTGTAATAACCCGGTGTTCCAGTCTCACTTAATGTATAGAGAATCTCACCTAATTCTCTATTTGCTTAACAAATGTATCAAACTACCCCAATTATGTTTGGACCTAATATTTTGTAATATATCACTTTTTTTTAAATACGATGACTGTATTCTATTGAACAAATAGCATTTAAGTTTGCCCAATTTATGTATAATTTCCTGTGATTTGAAGTTTCTGAATTTACTGAGATGACAACACTCGTCACTTGTCGCAGCGGTGCTAATCAATCGCCAGTTAGAAAAGACAGGACTGTGACCGTTCACAAACTCTGATGAATGCGGACTATCTTGCATCAAACCTTCACTCGGTTATTGGTTTCCTTACCATTTTTATGCATGCAAAAAGCTGACATGACACAAAAACATGCCTTTTAATTTGAAATGTACTCACTGTTTTTGTTATATTGTACAATTTGAACTATGTGTTTTATTTTTGATGTTCATGGATCCCAATGTATTTGGGATGATACATGATATGATGCTTAAACACAGTAACTATATTTTTTAAATGTTGTTTTGGTTTATATTGTGTGTGTGTATTTGTGACAGGCACTGTACAAGGAGGACTTTGAGAAGAACAAGAGTAAGGGCTTCAGTGTGGTTTCTGATACTCCGGAGATGCAGAGAGTAAAGAAAACGCAAGACCTGATCAGCAATGTAAATCAGATTCCATTCAGCACATCAAGTTCAAAGCTTTCGTATACAACTTAAAACCTAGTGCATTCCCAGTGAGAAAAAATCTAGTAAAAATCTAGACATACATAATTGAAGGTTCTACATTGAAAGAATACATGGACATAGAGAATATAAGGAATAATAGCCAAATAAATTAACTGGGACATTGATAGTTGTACTCCATTTATATTCTGTCTCCCAGCTTTGAGCATAGTTTTCCCTATGGTATGCAGTAACTCAGACTGAATTGCTTAAAGCTATTCCATAAAACTTAACGCAACAGCCTATTTTAGAGTATACAATTTTACTGTTCTTCCAGTTGATATGCCAGTGCTATTTTACTTTAGGATACCTATACATGTGCAGTTACACCAACATTTAAATTAAAATGCATTGCTGTTTCGCAGAGGGAAGAAGATAGATGTGCATAGGAAAGACAGGCTCCAACAAGAGGGGAAAGAGGAATCTGTTCTGTTGTATAGAACAGGGAGCCAAGGTTCACTCTGTTTTTACCATATATGGCAACTCTTCCCCTAGCTATGAGAAATGCTGAAGAGTTTCCAAATGACATGCTTCAGTTTGTTTGTGGTTTTCTGACGTCAAACCAATGATTAATGTTTCCTTTTTGCCTTATAAATAATAATACTACATTTTATCTAAAAGCGACTTTCAAATCAGCCAAACAGACTTTACATGGTAATAGATGTAATAGACTTCACTAAATTAAGTACAAATTAAACAATCCTTAACACAGTTACATGCTTAGAGTCTTCCAAAATTCCTTGTGGGAAAACGTACTATCGTCAGTGTAAAAGTGTCTTAAGTGCACATTTATTAACTATACAAGTCAGAGGCATCCTGCCCATTCACACTGAGGAGGCATATCCCAAACGCAGTTGGGAAAACGTGACCCCCGTGTTTATAATACCTCTGGTACAAGTATTAGCCCAAAAACCCGGTATAGAGCATTTGTAATGGGTCACATAAAAAAATTATACAAGCATCCATTTGCAATGCAACCTTAACAGTCAGATCTATCCCGAATTAAAAATACTAATTAAGTACATAATACAAATGAGGTAGTAACTGAAACTATAAAGAAACACTAACACTAACATTAAACAGTAAAATAGTATGAAGCTTTTAAGTAAACTTAAAGTTATATAAACTTGCACTGCAGGAGACATTAATTTAAGTATCTAGTTGGTCTGTTTATTTCTCGCTGTGTTTTTGTTTCCCTCTGTTGCTCTCTAAAACTATACTGGCTGCACTCATGGTCTTTTGTTTTAAAATGCTGAGAATTTGTTTATTTATTTTATAAAAGGTTCATTAGAGACCTGAGTTCACTTTCTGTTTCTTTCTTCAAAATGTAAGTGCAGTCATTTTAACCCATTAAAGGACAACAATTCACAATTTACAACCTTCATCCTCCATTCCATGCACTACAAGGTATCGTTCAGCAAAGACCCGATTCTTGAAACGTTTTGTTTCGACTTCCCTTTGCTGGGGCTGATGTCTTTTATCACATCCGAAAATAAAAGGTCACGAGATAAAGTTGATGGAAAGAGAGTGAAAGAAGCTTATCATCTTTTATGTTTGGTGACCCCTTCTGGACTTGAATATGCAAGGTTTTTGTGTCATTGCAGATAAAATACCATGAGGAATTTGAGAAGAGCAGAGTTCGAAGTGATGCACCTCCTCCAGAGAACAGACAAGGTAAACCGCACAGGGAAAAAGTCCTAATTAGATAGTTTGGTTTACACACCCACCACTCTCTACAACTATTCCTCACTAAATAATTTTAGGGCCTATTTGTAATATTTATGTTTGACAGTCTATGAGCAGGAACCAGCAAACCCTCAGTACAGCAATCTGCCACCAAACTCTCAGCCACTCAGCCACCAAGCTGGACTTTTACACTCTGCAATGGCTGCTATACCATCCCAAAAAGGAGGGGTAAGGAATACCATTACAGTACACATGGTGGCATATGTGATATGCTGTAGGAAATTAATCTGTTGCAACAATAAATTATAGTCTATGCATGTCTTCTCCATAAGCGATACCGGGCCCTGTATAGCTACACAGCTACAGATGACGATGAAGTGTCTCTCCAGGAAGGGGATGTTATATTGGATGGTCAGAAGATTGACGAGGGATGGATGTATGGACGAATCCAACGTACAGGCCAACAGGGAATGCTGCCGGCCAATTATGTCCAGTCTCTTTGAATCATGTGACCTTTTCCTTTTTGGGAATTTTTTATGTTCCTAGTTCAACAATTGAACGCACTAAGCTATTTATCTGAACACAATTTCCCATAAAATAACAACAATTTTGCAAAGCGACTAAAAGTGGGTGTTAAAATTTCTATCTGCCTTTCTGGTTACCTGATATACTTTTCTACAGCCCACTTGCAGTGCGTTCTGTGCACTGATGTATGTTCCAGAAGCAAGTTTAGGTTTTGGACCATCAACATTTAATTGGTAATTAACTGTGAGCTACACCACAATGTTTATTGCATAAACCGAACACAGAAAACAATTACATTTAAGTTAATTAAATAAATGTTATTTGTATATCATACAGAGGTAATTAAATGTGTGATACACAAGCCAAGCTTAAAAAACATACAAGAAAGAAAGGGAAAGAGCAGTAAAAAAACAAGAAATAAATAAGATAATTTTTTTATTTGAGAATCATTTAAGTGGATTGGGCGTCACATTGTGTAATTTAAACTCTAAAACAGTAATAGTTCTGAAATAGTAAAACAATTGTGACTGCAACTGATGATTCTACCCATCCAATTATCTTAGGATTATGTGTAATGTATCCAAGCAATTAAAAGCAAGGGTTTGTAGTTTTGAAAGAATTGCATTTTGATGATCTGCCCAAGAGTTCTCTGTAGAGTTGTGAAAAAATATTTCACGGTTTTGTTATTAGTGCTGAGGCAATTGAAAAATAATATTAATTAATAAATAAAAGGAACAACTCCCTGAAAATGTCTGCCAAAATAAGTAGGCTAACAACTGTAAAAGCTAGGGTTGTGGCTCTTGCTGCTTATTTTGTGTGAAGGAAATTGTTTGATTGCTACCAATTGGTTTCAGCTGTCCTGGATTCTCTTCAAATCAGACTCACTATTGGGGCTGCGTCTCACTACCCAAACAAAGCCTGAGAATATTTTGTGTGTTCCAAAAATACAATGTCAAATGCGGTATTCCGAAAGTGCACGCAACTGAACATGCCTGAAAAGCGCAGCTGAAGTCCCTGCTACACGAAAAAAAGTAGTCGTTTGTGTTTTGAGACGTGGCGTCTGTGACACACCACTAACGGATTTTGTGCTGTATTCTTTACCTTACAATTGAAATGTGGGTCTTTTTGTAGCTTCACCTACGATACACACCCCCAAGATATCGTGCTTCCAATTTATTTGAGGAGATACAATTACACAACTTAATTTACAATATTGCTAAAGCATAGATTAGGTCTAGAAATAAACTTATTATATGATCTTAGAACTTTGCGATCAATTTTGAAACACGCTTCAGCAATGCATTTTCAGTTGATGTGCAATCCAGAAGTATAATATATAGTGTAATTTATGTATTAAATAAATGTTTATTCTACAGAGTTGTTTGTTTTTATATTTAGTACCGTCGATCAATCGATTTTGATTGGCCAGCTGATCAAAAGTGACATTGACGAGCACTGTGCTTGGGTAAATGTTTAACTTTTATTACAATGACTCGAGACACGAATATTGCGCTGCTTTGAAAGAAGGAGCATTCCAGCGGCATGGCATGATATTTTATTGTGACGTATAAATGTAACTTCACAAAACAATTTTGTATGCTAAATAAAAATTATATTCTGTTCGTCAACGTCTTTAGACGGAAATTGATGGTAGTTCGTAAGCACTTTGGTTTGGTTGTGAAACTGTCCGTTGTAAACTTTATTTGCCTTTCTTTGATAGCTGGGCTTTTCGACACGCTTCATCCAATCAAAGTTTAAAATCCTGCCAGTTAAACTGGGCCGGTCAATTAGTGCTTAGTGCTCATTAGTAACAACTGGATTTGGGAGCCTGCAAGAACCAGAGTTCTGTTTGGTAGGTTTGCAATATGGGGTATCCCAACTTTTAAACCTAACCCTATGATTTGCATACTGCTGCTATTCAGGTGACTTTCGTGGAGCTAGTTGGCGCGCATGGGTTTGTTTGCCTGTAAACATTAGTTATTTCAATTCCTATATCATACATCTTGTACGTTTTGCCACAAACAAAATAAAAACGTCAACACTACTGCTTTGGTCA
>JAVQJS010034966.1:0-14478 GCA_036024795.1 Galaxias rostratus
TAAAAAAAAAAATGTATTGTATTTTTTTATGTGCTTTATGTAGTCACAAAAGAATTTCACAAACATGTACAATTGACAACATTATGGGCTCTTTCAGCTTTTGTAGAACAGCTGGAACATGAGCAAGAGTAAATATACAACAAAGTAGTAAGCTGCAATTGCAGGCAATCTACTAGCAGCTTTGATTTTGTATATAATGCCCTGACCAGCCTTCTAGAAGCTAGAATGCAGGTGATGGAATGGCACAAAGCATGATCACAAAAATAAAGTAGCAATAACAAATACTTATACCTAACTGACAGTTTACAAGTTTATTTTTACCCCTGATACCTGTATCTGCTGTAACAAAACAATCGCACCAGAGCTTTGTACATAGTGAAATGGCAAGGAATGTTACATTTTTGCTGGAAACAATCTGGACTTTGATTTATCCGAGTACAACTAATATACTACTTTGCAGTTTCAGGAGCTATAAAATGGCAATTTAACAACTTGAATCACTATGAAAATATAAATGTTTTTGAACTATCAGAAAACTATTGCAACATGTAGTTAAACTACGACTGCACTAGTTTCATAGCTTGTAATTTTGTATAACATCTACATTGTCCATTCTATCGTTTTTCATTGAATAGTTTAACATACTTTTTACAGCTTAGGAAAGCAAACTAGATTCTGACCTATTGATCTAGAATCTAGATAGAGTCTAGATAGATAAACTTCTTCCAATGTGAAGTTTTGGTAGCTTTCAAAGTAGCTTCCCAACACAGCATATTGAGTAATTTATCAGGCCTATAGTTTATAGATCTATCACCTACTATCCTAGAGATATACTCCCCAACACAGGGAACCATCTCCATATTGCAATCCAATAACGCATGTAGCAATAGGGCAGACATGTTATGATTGAAAACGAACGTACTAGATGCAATCTTAAAATCTAAACTTAATTAGACATCATGCACCCCAGATAAGAAATTGGCTATATAGGCCCTCTATGGAAGTCTGCATTTATCTCAGACCTCACGCAAGGGATACAAACAAATAAGTAATACAACCGTCGTTTAAATACGCTAAAGAAGCGTTTGTTATTAAGCCGCCGTCATATTAAGAATATCTCAAAGCTAAAACCCCTAAAAGTTTAAGACAACTTGAAACAGATTTAGAATGCCATCGCCAATCTACTTTCTCTCGACTCACTCCACTACCATCCCCAGTCCCCCACCCTCTTTGGCGCAGACACATGCAAAAATGTCGGGTCATCTGAGAGCAAAAGATCACTACTTTTCGGAGATCATCATGCGCTTTGTCCACGCCTTTGCCTTGCACACAAACTATACATATTGGATCATTCTACAATTAAGAGCTGTAGCGTATTTTCAATCATACCTCCTCTTTTCTATGTCCTAAGCCACGGACACTGTTTGAACCATTTGTCAAATATTACAATGCCCGCCATTGCAGTTACAGAAGAGATGGCATCACCCGGTCTGAACCGGTTGGGAAAATGCGCGGACTCCAACCAACCCTTTATTTGCAGAATGCGTTTCTTCTGAATCACAGCATCCGCGCGCCCTCGTCAGTCTCAACCCTGTTGCATAGTTAGCAGGCTCATTGGCTCAAACTTTCACACCTTCGTCACTCTGATTGGACAATATTTGGTGTATAAAACTCAATTGGTCCACCCACCGGTTAATCCTCTATTATTATTGGGTAGCTATTATTCCAGAAAGTGGTGGTTGTAAACGAAGCGCGTGCTAGAGCAAGAAACGCAGCCACAAAATCTATCTTGCACCTATTCAGCACCGACATCCTGTGGATAGCAGCCAACAGGCAAACGCAGACCGTCGTAAGAATAGGATTGTACCGCTTAATATTTCGGTTAACGGTGCCACTAAATGTGGGCTTTTCCAGCCATTTGGCTGTCGACAACGTTGTGCTAATATTTTTAATTACTGCATGATTTACGCAAAAAAACCATCCTTGAGCTTTGTCTGCCCTTGCGGGCAAATAGTTCAGGGAAGAGCAAGCTAGCTAGCTACTTAACGTTAGTTAACGTTAGCTCTTCTAAGCTCTGAAAACAAGTGGAGCGTTTACTCGTTAGCTAACGTTAGCTAGCTAACAAACAAACGTTTGCCTCTGCATGAATTTGAAACGTAACGTTACACCATTTCGTGTTCGTTTGGATTCAACTGGACCTTTTATGGCACCTGGAACAACAGCTTGCTAATGAAGGGAAGAAAAGCAATCTCTACTTTATTACAGCTCACACCAGCTAACTAGCTATCACTGAACGGTTGTTCAGTCGTGTTCTTGCTTCAATCACATTATAGCCTATCCGTATAGCTGCAATCCATTGTGTGAGAGCATCTTTGTGTTATTCCAGTCGCTCCCGAACCCCGCGCTCTAGCACGCCCGCCACATCTTCAACTACATCTCTATATTGACTAAATTCAACTCTGCTAAATTAGATAACTACACATTTTTTAAATATGTGTTCTCGGGTTTGGTTCGTTACCGACCGGCGTATTAGCCAGGAGTATCCCCAGGTTCAAATACTGAGGGCACTGAAGCAGCGCTGCGTCGAGGAGGATGTTGAATTCCGCTCTCTTCTCATGGACCAGATCGTGCTTACAATCAGCGATGGGCAATTAGGCAAGTATAACTGAATCATTTGGAAGTCAGTATAATTTAGGTATTAAAAAAAATATTTGTTACAGTAGAAGCGTATCGTTCATATGTGATAATAAATGAAGCAGTGTGGAACCTTAGCTTTGCCAGCTAACGTTAGCTTGCTAGTAAGCCATTCTCGCTGTGTAACGGTGACCGCCCTACCCACTTTCTTGACTGCCTTTAATGCTAGAGAGCATGGTTTGCTAGCGTGTTGTGATCGGTAACATTAGTATTTTGTTTTCATGGAGAGAATTCTTTTGGAACGTTATAATTTTAAAGTCACGCAATGTGCCTTAAATCCAGTAGGTACAGGTTTGTTTTACATGAATGTCATGGGGGCACAGTTTGGATGAAAAGCAGCAGTTTAAGGCTGCCCCTGAATAATTGGTACATTGCCAATGTCATTGGCCACGCTAACGAGAAAACCCATCTCCAGTTCAGATGTTATAGGCCTTCACATGTCAGACGTTGTTCGACGATGTCTATGCATACTACTTCTGTTTTATGTGATATTAGAAAAATATTATACAGTAAATGTTGCTTTTGTTCAGCCTTTTTGAATACATGGGGAATATTATTGATATCAGGTATTCTTTAGAGGTGAGTTTTGGCCTTGTCAGAATGTGTTATCCTGCTCGATATTACAGCTGTATTAGTTTATGGCAGTGGCATGGAAAGACATTTTAAAACGAAAGGATTGTGTTTTTATCAGATGGCATCGAACATTCTTAGTGAGGATAACTGATTGAAATTTAGTATGATGTGATATAGCGTGGTTAGGGCAAATGGCGTAGTCTCATATTATCTACTAAGGTTGGCATCCTGACACAAATGGGTTACGAAAGTAGGGTCTAATTGGCATACAAATCTTGTCATATTCCGTGGGCCTCAAACATGTAGAGGAGCACTGTGCACTTCATATGAGATCAACTTTGTGTACTTTTAAGTTTTCTACTTGGGGTATTATTCATTACAGGTTTAATATTATTGGGTCTCAAAGAACATAGTAAAATAAATAAACTAGCAAATCGAGTAAGGATCTGACTGACTCCAGTTTTGCTGACACGGTTGGTCACTGCTACAGAAACCAAGATGTGAGTATGTAGATGAACAAGACGTTCAAATCATTGTCAGTGGCGTTACTTTTTGCTTGGACTTAAAGCATACTAGAGACATCACCTTAACTGCAGTCCTCAGAGTATCTTCTTCTATGCTGGGGATAGTGCGTGTACGTGACAGAAGGCTCTGGCAATTGTACATGTGAAAGAACAGATATGATTCATTGTGCATGTCCTTCCACCTTATGGATGCCAATTGACAGACTTTTCACAGATATATTATACATTCATCACCTGTATGCTATGAAATAAGAACCATGAGCCATGCTGACGACCTTAATTATTCACAAGTCATGTGAAATGAATGGTAGGCAACATCCAAGGGACGGGTTTAGCTAGGGTAGGGGTTAAGTTAGATTTTGATTTATTGTGGACATTGCCAGACAACTTATTTGTATTTATGCTTTAACTATATTATCAGCATGTGGATTCTGATTATAAATGCTTTTTTTTTTTTACTTTCCAAAGGTGCATATTCACTAATACATGTTTAACTATCCAGACCACCTCTAGGTTTAAGGAGACATTTTCCATTTAATTTGTTAGTCTGGGAGAGAACCAGAAATGTTTAGAGACAAATTAAAATCCAAGTCTATTTCAAGCAAGTGTGTCTTTTAAAGAATGCTGCATTTTCTGCAACTTTGTTGTCCTTGGAACGGCTACCCAGAAAATAGTACTGCTAATCAAATTTTTGTACCAAGATTCTTTGCCATATTGGTGTAAGACATGACATCCCTGGGCAAATTGCTTTATACTAATACAAGTCTCTCCCTCTGTACTTAGCTGCGTCATTGCTACTAATTTGCATGCCATTTTAAATTCTCCCTAGGGATGGGATGCAAAGCATCTTCATGTCATGAGGTTTTGACAGCTCAGCATACATAATTCAGATATGCAAGGGGCAGCATAGAGTATAGTTTGAAGTTTAATCGAAATTGGTACTTACATCAAAGCCCTTCAGGGCAGTAATATGATTTTGTGTTGACAGAAAACATTTGATTAAGTAACTTTTAAAAAAATCGCCCAGAATGACCATATCCTCTCAATATAATAATATTGATTTTGGAAAAAGACACTATAATGTAATATACCAACCCAGTTTGCCAAGCCCAAGTCCGATTCCAGAGCTCTATCCAAGGCTGGCACGAGTCACCAATCCATGCATTGGCACAGTATGTTAGCCCCGTTCACATTGTGACGTCATTACAGAATGCACAGAATGACAGAACGCGATGGGGGTCCCCCCCCACTCAGCAGTTATGAAGCTGGTAACCCTGTCAGGCAGTAGCAGAATAACATGCACAGTTCAGCGGTCCAAGAGTTGTAAGCCCTGTCGCATAGAAGTGCAACCACACTGGCTGTATTGCAAGAATAATACATACTTTTTTGTTAAACTGGAACTTGAAATGCAAGCTCTAAAGCTAGCAGTGCTGGCATGGTTTACTCTGCTGGGGGCAGAGGTCACAAGGGTATCAAAAGTGTTTAGAAATGGGCACATGACTTGCATTACTGTATGAACACCCTTTCAAATGAATGCACAAATTCATGTGGTTGCCCCGCTGTTTAGTTCCCTTGGAGACTGAGACAAGTGACACTGAATAGTGTTTCAGCAGCCTGAGACTACAACCCCTGACACTTCCCACTGTTGCATAGCTTGCAGTTTATTCACTGGCTACACAATCGGACTTGTGTGTGTGTGCGCGCCTGTGTGTATTGAGCAGGGGAGAAATTGAACCTTTGGGTTCTGCGATTAGAAGGAAGGGAAGGGTACCAGGTCTGCCTTTTAACATTTCTTGTTCTTCGCAGTTCAATCCACCATACCCGTCCCATACTTCTGTACGTCTGTTGTTGTGCCATGCACAGAATTCCCGTTTATTCTATTGTTAATTTTAATCAACCTAGTTTAGATAATATGCCATCATCAACTGAATATATTCATTTAATGCAATGTTTAAGCAGTATCAAGCAGTCATCAGTGTTATGTTATCACCCACCAATGTACTTTAACATCCAGTACCAATCCTTGCACTGGTGCTGTTGTGTCTGTTAGCCAGATATCTTAAGATGGCTGAAAAGCAGGTCATGGTGGATCTGAAGTGCTGCGTTAGTGACAACCCCCCTTTTCCTGTCTTCAGCTTTGTCTTCCCTCTCCTCTTATCCTGTCATCACCCCATCTGTCTCTCATACTGAGGTGCTGGATTGCAACCTTCACCCAAATTCTTCAGATGCTCCTATCCTTGAGTTCCATTTGATCTTCATTCTTCACACAATGCTCCGTTCTTTCAGGTCAACGATCATTAAGTTAAAAACTAAAATCCAAAATATATGTACTCTGTTAAAATGGTTGATTGATGCAACTTCTGGTGGTCAACATGTGGGCCAAGGTGACGTCTCTCCCTCGCATGTGTGTGATATATGTATTTAAACTGTCATTGTCTTTGGACATCACTTGTCCACCATTGTAAGGCTTTGGTGTACATAGAGATGTCAAGTATGGCAAATGTCTTGCACAATGGCTGGGTGGATTTGTTTTCCTGGATTATCAGAATAATTTTTTCTTAGATAGTTGGCGAGTGGGTCAGGTTCTAAAGTGTTAGTGTAGATTGCGAGAAGAGATGGAAGTTGAATGACTTGAATAACAGGTTATCCTTGGCATGACCTGTCTGCGTTGCCCTAATACTCTGCTGACTCTAAGTTCTTACTACCGGTACAGATTGAATTTTGAGAAAGTAAAAGCACCTGGTAGCTTTGCAGCTAGTTCTTCTATTTAATAAAAATCTCATATCCTTCACAACATTTTGTTTTTGATCTGCAAGTCTAAGTCTAAAGCTCCTTGTCCTCTCTCCCTATTTATTCATTCATCTTCAGGTTTGCGAGTAGAGCAGGAGATGGTGACCTCCTACCCGCAGGTGGCGGTTGTGCGGGTACCCACCCCCTGGGTGCAGTCAGATAGCGACATCACTGTACTGCGTCACCTGGAGAAGATGGGCTGCAGGCTGGTCAATCGGCCCCAGGCGATCCTCAACTGTGTCAACAAGTTTTGGACCTTCCAAGAGCTGGCCGGTCACGGAGTGCCTCTGCCTGACACTTTCTCTTACGGTAATAGAATGCAAATGAAAGCATACTATAACTGTTGCAAAACACTAGGAAAACAAGGTGAGGGCTGATTCGAGCTTAATCTGAGTTTCTGCTTATTTATTGATTGGTTTAGCCGGCTTCACCTGGAGCATTCCCTTCATAGTAGAGAAAAAAAAATAGAAATACACACTGGAGCAGTTTAACAATTTGATTATTTTTAATTTGCCAGCCTCTTGATGGGGGTGCTCTCTATGAAATCTCAATTAAAGTCGATAATTTTGTTTTTAATTTGTCGATGGTCATCATAGTTTGTTTTATTTTCTTACTAACATTGTCCCATTGTTCTTCACAATACTTATGTTAGCTCTACTAGAGGTGTTAAAACACCGTACATATTATTCAATGTCTTGTATATAATTTGTTACGAGTGGAGTAGGAATTATACGTTTGTGTCAAATGATCGGCCTACTGTTCTTTATAAGTAACGTAACTTCTCACAGAAAACCCCTTGGTGCCACACCAAAGGCTTAGATTTTTCAAGTATAAAACACTTAAAAATCATAGATGCACTCATTGATAGTACTGGGTAGTATCAATATTGGCCAATACTGGGCTCCTGTGCTCTGATCGGGTATTGAAAAATATTAGTCAAAGAAATGTCTGACACTTATGATGAATTGTGGTTTTGATTCTTTGCAGGAATTAACAAATTTTCTAATTAAAATTCTGATTGTGTATTAGCAGGACTTAGTTGGGCTAAATACATATCTTGGAGAGACAACATTTCAGAGAAAAAACAACACACTCCAGTTCTGAGTTGATAAAATTTGTTTTTGCGCCCTGGTAAATGTAGCAAGAAAGTTCAAATCGTCCGCACCATGCTGCAGTACGAAATACTAGCAGCTAGTCAGCACAGCTACTTGACAACTGGAGAAAATGTTGATAGTAATTTGTAGATAAACTATTACTGTCAGTCTAAATTAATAATTGAAATAATAAAAGCTATTCCAAATTTTTTTTATTTAGAAACGGCTGTGAATACGGCATATTGTAGCCTATGGCAGATAGTCTAGCGACAAGGCAATTCTTTAGTCTCATAGAAAAGAAAATTTCAACCAATATTGGGTGTTTTCCTAAAAGCAATTTGATATTAGTTATGTATTTATTATTCACTTATCCTACTAAGATTGTTGAAATAGAACGTTGTTTTATTCCTGCAGCATGTCATGTAATGGTATGAAAAGTACTGGTATCGGGATTTTGATCGGCAAGTACTCAGGTTTAAATATTGGTGCTTGTATTGGTCTTCAATATTTTGCACAGTGCATCTCCTAGTATTAATCCAGTCTCCAAACTTCTCATTTTATTTAATGTATTTTTGCTAGATGCGCTAATAAGCTCTGGTGCTTCTCTTATTCAAATCTTTATGTATATCCCAGCAGAAGTCTTTTCTGGTTTGGTCTGTTATTGCCGCAGCACACATTTGCACAATTCTTATTTGCTTTTGCAGCGGAGGGAGTACGGTTTATTACTTTAAGATGTACGTGGATTATAGTTAGCACAAGTTAGCTTCATTTGGGCTTTATTATTTTAACATTGTAACAACAACCGTACACTCGTATTAGCTAATTCTATTGAGAAGAACAATGTCTGTATACACAATCTCCAACTAATCCCCACCCCTATAACCAACACCACCACACAAACAACTTACTTCCAAAGGAATCACTTGATTCGTGCCTTTAGTGTTCCCAGATAATAATAAAATGCAGTGTTGCAATTAAAACAAGTGGGTTTGTCCACTGAAAAAACAATATTGCTGTGAGTCAGTGACAATTCTAGGTGCTGCACATAATTTGCAATATCTAATTTATGGTTGCGCATCCAGGATTTGCACTTTAAGTCTAAGGTTATCCAAACGTTTAGGCAAAAGTCTTAACACTCTCATAAAAAAAAATGTTTATTTTACTTCTGGTGGTGGATTTTACTTGTCATTATCATGTGTCAATCAGATTTCCATTGCCTTCACAATTGTCTTCCTTGTAATCTCTTACTCTGTCCTAATCACAAACCAGAAATACAGCCTTTGTGCCATAATACCTTCAGGCCAGAGCTAAGTCCTTTACAATGATTTGTGCAAACTTGACATGACAACCACTTCAACATACTTGTGTTATCACTTGGAGACATGTTGTCTGTTAAACAAGAGTCTAAACAAGAAGGCAGAGGAATACATTGAAAGTCTACCCCAAATATTGCTCTACCTCTACACAAGCGGCTATAGGGCTTATGTAACTTGCACCTCCCCCTCCTCTCTATGACTTTGCCAATAAGAGATTCTCTGCTCTCATCTCCCCCCAGCCTGTGATGTAGTAGAGATTGACATTTGCCCAGCTCTTGCTGATACAGTGTGGATGAATATGGACATGTGTTTTTTTTTTCTTCATAAAGCATGTGCGTGGCACCTCACATCTGGTTCGCTGATCTAACACCAGGCCAGACAAACCAACAGAGCACGGAAAATATTTACCTCTTGCTCAATCTGCAGTCAGAGCACAATTTACAGAAAATCAAAAGCTTTGTTTTATATATGTTTGAATTGATCTACATATAGTAAAATTGTGACATGTGAGACACCATCAAAGACGGGACCTCTCAAATGGCTAATGCAAATGTACTACCATTAAACTGCCCTTTTAAATCTCTATCCACGATTTGTTGCCTCCTTGTTTCAGTTTTTACGACGGCATACGAGACAACTGCATTTTGTTCCAAGTTGGTTGATGACCTCTGTGTTTTTGTTTTAGGTGGACATGAGAACTTTCGCAAGATGATTGATGAGGCGGAACCGCTGGGTTACCCAGTAGTGGTGAAGAATGCACGTGGACACAGAGGTTAGGCAACCAACAAACTTCGATTTCAAATTGCCTATACAAGGCTCTGAAATGGCTTGCCCCCTTCTACAGTTGCTTCACATTGCTTCTCAAGCAAATCAACCGTCAAACCTTTGACAATGCAACAAATGAGTGCAAAGTGATCTCAGTGATCTGTAGAAGGTACTGGTGTTGGGACTAAAGACGGTGAGGGAAAACAAGGAAAATGTTTAGTTGCAAGGCATATACTCCTCTAGTGGGGATCTTTTCTCTAGGTGTTTGGTATCTTATTTGGCTCTCTTCTTGACAACGGTCCTGATGTTTACTAATCTAAGCCTGCATGGTCTATTTAGGGATGGGCCGTTAAGGACAATGACAGGTCTGTTTCAAGTATGTTAATTTAGTTGATATTGTCTTGCAAATGGAGTCTACATACATTCAACACTCACATGGTCTTCCTTGGTGGATTAGCAAGGGTCAGAAGACATTACAGCTACCACACACAGTCAGGCGATTGTAATTAACATTTGGCATGGCCCTGGCATTTTTGCGTGACTGTGAGAGATATTTTATCCCCCGGAATTGTTGCCGTCTGTATCATTTGGGATATGAAGATATTTTAATCAGTAAGGTTCTTGTAGTGAGAACTGTGTCATATTATGCAGCAAGGTACTAGTTTTATTGTTTGATATTGAGTTAGCTGAGAGTCCCTGCATCTTAGAAGTTCTATACTTAAATGATTACAAAGGGATGATGAAATGGATTAGCATTAAAAATGTAAAAAGGCCTAATGTTTTGGTTGTGTGCTAATGTTAACCTTAGTTTAAAGTTCATGTCCCCTCCTTTTTTGTATGAGAGTGTTATACATTCCTTATATTTTTCCAGGCAAGGCCGTGTTCCTGGCCAGGGACAAGCACCACCTGGCGGACCTGAGTCATCTGATCCGTCACGACGCTCCCTACCTTTTCCAGGAGTACGTTAAGGAGTCGCACGGCCGTGACGTCCGAGTGGTCCTGGTAGGGGGCCGGGTTATCGGCTCCATGCTGCGGTGCTCCACCGACGGACGCATGCAGAGCAATTGCTCGTTGGGTAGGTGGACACCCAACCGCTAGTTCATCTATAGGATTCTAGCGAAGAAAATACCGCAACTTTAAAATACCAATTGTTCTCACAGCGTCAGCCATATTGAATTTGCCAAACTTGGTGCTGATGTATTATGACATTTTGGGGTCATAGCTCCCACCCTCGTATCACATGTTGTGAGCTTGATGATTCGAGCACATCATTTAATTATTTATTTATTTTCTAAACGTGGCATTTGTCCTGAGTCCTGCCATAGGCCCATAAATCATTGACATGTTCTGCTGCTATATAAATAGTCACAGATAGTGTAGATGCAGAGAAAAGTGGATATCACACAGCCAAGAGTAACCAAACAACAGACTGATTATAGTTCTCTCTGACAGGTGGTGTTGGGATGATGTGTCCCCTCAGCGAGCAAGGCAAGCAGCTGGCTACACAAGTGTCTAACATCCTGGGCATGGACGTGTGTGGCATCGACCTGTTACAGCTCAACAACGGCTCCTTTGTGGTGTGCGAGGCCAACGCCAACGTGGGCTTTATTGCCTTTGACCAAGCGTGTGGTATGGACGTGGCAGGCATTGTGGCAGACTATGCCCTGTCGCTGCTGCCCAGCCGCCTCACCCGCAAAATGTCCCTGCTCTCCGTTGTGTCGAGTGCTAGTGAGACTAGCAGCGAGCCTGAGGTGTGCCCGGTGCCCACTGGTGGAGTTCTGCCAGAGGCTGCCTGCAACATGAGTGTGGGCTCTACCTCCAGTGAGAGTGACCCAGAGCTAATCGAGTCCTCCCAGCCCTCCCATCACAAGGCCACTGGCTCCACTCTGCCCAATCTCCATGGCCTTCCTGACCCCACGTACAACTTCAACACACTCCTTGCCAATGAGATCAAGCTATTGACTGAGTGAGCTGTAAAAGGTTGGCCTTTTAAACACACTCGCACGTACACACCCTACACATACTTGTACACATGGGAACGGACATTCCTCTTATATATGTATGTGTATATACATATATATGTGTGTTTATATATATATATATATATATACATATATATTTAAACACAAGCATACACAAAACGGGATGCAAAAGCCGAGTTGAGCAAACAAAAACCTATGGAAATGCCGTGATCACAGAAACTGACATACTACAAGATATAGATGCATGCGCCTTCTCATGCTGAACCCCCTCCACCCCTCCCATCCCCACCCCACCCCCCGCAAGGAAAGAGATCTGAGGCTGCTCCCCTGACTCCATTCATCACCTCTTTCCCACTGCAAACCACCCCCTACCTAATTTTACATTGCAGCATGGTAGCAGAGTGGGATTCAGGGCAGTAACTTTTGGAATTACTATTCATTTTATTAGTTGCTTTGTGAGGGTTGCTTGGTGAATTGATATTAAATATTTCTGGGGGAAAAAAAACCTAAACGCAATTACCAGCACATAACCGACATGAGTGTTACTAGATGCGACCTGAACACACATTATAGAACTGTATGTAGAAGAATGAGGTGTTATTTTCTTACATTTTTGCCTGGTGCATTTGACTATGTGAAAGGAAATGATTGGTAAGTGAATTTTAAGATGGAAATGGAGAAAGATATAGGCGTAATAGTTTACTTCCTATTGTTTTCAATGTAGCAAAGGGTTACCTTTATTTTAAAGACAGTGTAGGTCAGGTATATTTAAAGTGTGTGAAAGGTCAAACTGTTTTATTTAATTATTATCTTGATAGAAATTTGCCCGTCCATTCTGGAAAGGGGTGTTATGTACGTGACACTCACCGTACAAACGCTACCATTGCGTGATTTTTAATTCAATGTAATTACTCTATATTTATCAACTCTTACTCAATTAGCATTTTACAAGAACAATTAGTTAAACAGCTACAGTTTGTCTGACAAATTTTAGAAGATGCTGTTTATACTTCATTTGAAATAAAGCACTTTATGTCGAAGAATTGCAGGCTTGGACTACATATTGAGAAAAGTGAGAGAGTCCGAAAAAATGCTGTAAGAATGAGTGATATACCTCACAAAAGAATACTTCTCATTGCCATAGAATGAAAATGTCCTTTTAAGCATACATATCAGCCAGGATTCGTGTCATTTCAAATGATCCTTGATTTAACAATCTTTGTCTCCCTTTATATCTAGGACCTACAATCTTATTAGATAGTTTTAGTATTTGTTTGTAATACTAAGGCATATGCTTTTAGCTTAACACTACTACCAGTTGTTTTTAAACAAACCAGGGCTGTCATAATTGCCAAACAACACATTTTATTTCCTGGTTGTGCAGAATTTAAACATTGAAAATAAAACTAATACTTTCAACTTCAAAATGGTGCTAAAGTTCTTGGATTTGGCTTAGTGTGGTTTGTTCGAACAGTTTTGGTTTGCATGTGACAAAAGTTATTCTTACTTCACACATAGTGAGGTCCAATCCAAAACTCAGCATGCACTAACATGAATTAATTGCTAAAGAATAGGTTTAGTAGTCTGATTACAACAATGCAACACAACTTGCATATTCCTCTGACAAACTCCCCTGGGATATTTGTCGTAAAAAAAAAAAGTGGCTTTCTGCCAGTCTCTACTGCCTTAGTCTTCATTTTTAAAATCATAAAATAATCTAGTTGAGGTAACTGTTGTGTTTACTCTCGGCATCCAAATATTCAAAATTATGATCAAAAGCACAAGCGAGTTTTTGTTGAGAAACAGCATTACTGCTCGAGAACATACAAAATACGCTGTGTGAGAGGGCATCTTTCTAAATTAGATGCAATTTCAGGGAAGCATCCTGGATCTCACTCCACCTTCTCCCTCTGTTTACCCTCCCAACCCCTAACATCCACCCCCAAGGCATGTGACCGCCATCCAAGCTACAAACCTACCTAAAATGTGTATTGATACCATACAAAAACTATTAAAACAGAAAAATATGCGATGTGCCCTGATGGTCAACAACATTTTGCCCTTGCTTGTTTTATGAAGTTCAGTGTTTTCTCCTAATTTATGGTATTTTCAATGGAAGAAATGGTTTGTGTGCACTAATCTAGTCTCAATAAAGCGAGATCTTTGTGAAGCTTGTTTTTTTGTGGGAAGATTTTACTAACTGCCAGGAGTCTAATGGGCCTGATTCTGGATTTAATCATGTGTGCCAATCTGAACATCTGCAGTCTGATCATGCCAGACCAAATCATTTGATCTTGTTACAAAAATGTGGATCAGAGATTACATCACCATTTACAGTACTGTGATGTTGTTAAGCATATTAAAATAATATCTTTTAAGAAACAAACTGTGAAAACCCCCTTGAAGTTGACATGCTGGGGCGAGGAATGGTCCACCAACCAGTCACCCCAGCATCTACATCTTAAGTGGGTGAGGGATCTCTTAATTGTTGTTGTCCCTTTTCTAAAAGTTTTGTTTTGTTTGTATATGAAGGTTGTGTCATTCCACATTAAGTGCTCTGTACATTGATGTAAATTTAAAATTTTTCTTATTTTGATCTTTAGACCTGCCACAGGAAAGAATGAAAATATGACCAAACATATGCATTGTTGAAATTGTATCTGCGCCACATTCATATACACTAAGCATAAGCCAGACTTCTGGCTTCTAGGTTTGTACCCTAAACGTTAATGTTGTTTTT